>JBAIAC010000467.1:0-107500 GCA_037349315.1 Chelydra serpentina
ACACGGGGCTCTGGGGACCAGCCCCACCTGTTGTCATGCATGAAAATAGCCGGCGTTATGATGGACAGGTGGTTGGGGGGGTGGCGCCGTGGGGGGCTCTGATCCCTCACAAGGGGCTTTGTGGGGCGGGCGTGGAGCCCGCCACAGGAGGCGATAGGTTTCCTGGCGCCTGGCAGCTGGTCCATGCAGCTGTCTGCCGCCTTAACTCCCAGCAGGGAGCACGGGAGTGGTAAGAAACGGGGTTCACCCTGCAGGGGAGGGGAAAAGAGGAATGGGGCGCCAGGACTCCTGGGTTCTCTCCCTGGCTCTGGGAGGGGGAGTGGGGTCTAGTGGTTAGACTGGGTGGGGGGTGTCTAGGAGCCAGGACTCCTGGGTTCTCTCCCTGGCTCTGGGAGGGGAGTGGGGTCTAGGGGTTAGAGCAAGTGGGGGATGGGAGCCAGGACTCCTGGGTTCTCTCCCTGGCTCTGGGAGGGGAGGTGGGGTCTAGGGGTTAGAGCAAGTGGGGGGCTGGGAGCCAGGACTCCTGGGTTCTATTCCCAGCTCATGGGTTCGAGCAGCCAGCTCCGGTCTGTGCCAAGCAGCGATTCCCCAAATCCCCGTTTCCAGGCACTGGTTCTGGGTTATAAAATGTGGCATCCCCTGGATCCCGGGCTGCTCTCTCCCCGGGCCGGCTGGGAGCTCAGTTCCCATTGCCCCGGCTGGCTGAGAAATAGATTTGTGGCTGGGGACGCCCAAACCCCGCCAGCCCCCCACGCCCTTGGGATACGAGGCGGATCAGAGCGGCCACTCACAGAGAGCTGGGGCCGTGGGCGGCTGGCAGAGACGCAGCCCAGGTTGGAGAGAGGAAGCCCTCTGCCCTGCTCCCTGCCCCTGCCAAGCTCTCTGCCCCACAGCGCCCCTTCCCAGCCCCTCTGTCTGCCAAGCCGTGACCCCACCCAGTCCCGTTTAGCCTGTTTCTTTCGCTGGGCGCCGGCGCGTGGTGTCCTGGGCCTTGGCTAAACTGTCTCCACAGCCTGGATTGTCTGGGCCCGGCGGGCCCCCCGGGCAGGGACCGGCTGGCTCAGGGGGCCGGGGCCTGTCCCCTCTGGGGGCCTGGCAGCCGTGTGGGGAAGAGGGGAAATTGGGGGGTTGGCAAGCCGGGGATCCTCGTTCCACAGCTGACAGCCCTCTGCCCAGCCCTGCCCTCCTCCTCCACGGAGCGGGGGGGATCTCTAGGGAGTGGGGACTTGGGGGGTTCTGGCCGCCACCTCCCACTGCCCCCCTGTAGGCTGTAACACTACCCCCTGCCCTTCATATTCTCCCCAGGTCAACTCCTGCATGGGACGCTGAAGCACAGAGATCTCCAGGGACAGGACCCAGAAGTCCTGGTTCCCAGCCTCCTCCCATCTCTAACCACCAGCCCCCACTCCCCTCCCAGAGCCGGGGAGAGAACCCAGGAGTCCTGGTTCCCAGCCTCCTCCCATCTCTAACCTTCAGACCCCACTCCCCTCCCAGAGCCGGGGAGAGAACCCAGGAGTCCTGGCTCCCAGCCCCCCCTGCTCTAACCACCAGCCCCCACTCTCCTCCCAGAGCCGGGGAGAGAACCCAGGAGTCCTGGCTCCCAACTCCCCCTGCTCTAACCACCAGCCCCCACTCCCCTCCCAGAGCCGGGGAGAGAACCCAGGAGTCCTGGCTCCCAACTCCCCCTGCTCTCACCCACCAGCCCCCACACGCCTCCCAGAGCCGGGGAGAGAACCCAGGAGTCCTGGCTCCCAGCCCCCACTCCCCTCCCGGAGCCAGAACCCAGGAGTCCCGGGGTCAGAGGCAGGGACTCACCTTCCCCCTGGAGCCCGGCCGCGCTCCGCAGGAAGAGCAGGAGAAATCCCCGCAGCCAGGACATCTCGACTGCACGCGGCCCCGCCAGCAGGGGGAGCCAGCGCAGGGATCTGCCCCCTTAGCCAATGGGGCGGCCAGGGCGGGGGATCCCGGGATCCCAGGAGATCCGGCGGCTCGCGGGGAGCCTCTCCCAGGTCAGTGCAAGGGGGGCGGCGGGGGGAGGAAGCGGGTTCCCAGGCGACCTCCCCCGGTGCCTGGCAGATCCTGCGGTCTTGGGAGATCCGGGATCCCCGGGGATCCGGGATCAAGCCCCGGGTGGGCTCGGCCCCCAGGCGGATCCTTTCATGAGTGGATCCCGGGGGGGGGGTCCCACGGCGGGATCCCTCCCCTGGGGCGTCCCTGGCCCCCGGGCTCGGGTCCTGGCGGCTCCCCGGACACGGAGCGGCTCTGGGACCGAGTGGATCCCGGCAGGTCCCGTCCTGGGTCCCGCGAGCCCAGCGATCGGCTCCGATCCGGACCCGCCCGGGCCCCACCTGCCCTGCCCCGGGAGCGGGGGGTGGGGGGGTGGCGAGCGCCGGGCTAGGGGGCGGGCAGGGTCCGAGGCCCCGGACAAGGGGCGCACGGCTCCCCGCTGGGCTCTGCCTGCTCCATTAGCCCCGGTCGTGGGACACGGAGTCTCTCCGCCCCCCCCCCCCCGGGACGTCCCACCCCCACGGGGAGGGCCCAGGCCGCCGCCTCTCATCTCCCGCAGCCCTTGAAATCCGAGCCCTGCCTGGGATGCCGGCCAGGCGGCGGGGAGCGGCAGCCGGTTCCGCCCCGCCTCCGGGAGAACCCAGGAGTCCTGCCCCCCGCCCCCGCTCTAACCCCCTAGACCGCACTGCCCTGCCAGCGCTGGGGAGAGAACCCAGGAGTCCTGCCCCCCGCCCCCGCTCTAAGCCACTAGACCCCACTGCCCTGCCAGCGCTGGGGAGAGAACCCAGGAGTCCTGCCCCCCGCCCCCGCTCTAACCCCCTAGACCCCACTGCCCTGCCAGCGCGGGGGAGAGAACCCAGGAGTCCTGCCCCCCGCCCCCGCTCTAACCCCCTATACCCCACTGCCCTGCCAGCGCGGGGGAGAGAACCCAGGAGTCCTGCCCCCCGCCCCCGCTCTAACCCCCTAGACCGCACTGCCCTGCTAGCGCGGGGGAGAGAACCCAGGAGTCCTGCCCCCCGCTCTCGCTCTAACCCCCTAGACCCCACTGCCCTGCCAGAGCCCCCGCTCCCGCTCTAACCCCCTAGACCGCACTGCCCTGCCAGCGCTGGGGAGAGAACCCAGGAGTCCTTCCCCCCGCCCCCGCTCTAACCCCCTAGACCCCACTGCCCTGCTAGCGCGGGGGAGAGAACCCAGGAGTCCTGCCCCCCGCCCCCGCTCTAACCCCCTAGACCCCACTGCCCTGCCAGCGCGGGGGAGAGGACCCAGGAGTCCTGCCCCCCGCCCCCGCTCTAACCCCCTAGACCGCACTGCCCTGCCAGCGCTGGGGAGAGGACCCAGGAGTCCTGCCCCCCGCCCCCGCTCTAAGCCACTAGACCCCACTGCCCTGCCAGCGCGGGGGAGAGAACCCAGGAGTCCTGCCCCCCGCCCCCGCTCTAACTCCCTAGACCCCACTGCCCTGCCAGCGCAGGGGAGAGAACCCAGGAGTCCTGCCCCCCGCCCCCGCTCTAACTCCCTAGACCCCACTGCCCTGCCAGCGCAGGGGAGAGGACCCAGGAGTCCTGCCCCCCGCCCCCGCTCTAACCCCCTAGACCGCACTGCCCTGCCAGCGCTGGGGAGAGGACCCAGGAGCCTGGGTGACCAGGGGGCTGCGGATCGGGAGTGAGGGGCACCAGCAGAGCTGGGCGGGGTGGGGGCGGCCCTGTGTGAGCGCTTGGTGTCCGGGGGTTTCCGCGCAGGGAGAACAAAGTGGCCGGGAGTCAGGGCCTGCGGGGACCTGTTCTGGGACTGGAGGCCCCAGAATCCCCTGGGGCAGCGTGGGGGCGGGGCGGTGAGGGGGGCTGCAGCTGGGAGCTGGGAGAGCAATGAAGGGAGAATCATCCACGAGAACCCAGGAGTCCTGGCTCCCAGCCCACCCAACCCCCACCCCGCTCTAACCGCCAGATCCCACTCCCCCCACCATCTCCCGCCCGTCCCCCCAGCCTGGCTGCGGCTCCCCCCCGCCTGGCTGCCCCACCCCACGCCTGCCACACCCGCCCCCCGAGACACCCCCCGATCCGCCGCCGGCCTCCTCTACACACAACTCGCTCCAGGAGCCGCAGTGCGTCTGTGTAGACAGGACCCGGGCTGGCTGGGCCGCTGGACGGGGTGAATCCGCCTCCCTGAGAGGCTGGGAGGGGCCCCAGGGAGGATTCTGCCGTCTGCCCCGGGGGTGAGGTCGGTAAATCCATGTCTCCTGGGGGGTGGGGGTTCACCCCCCCCCCCCCGAGCGAGGGAGCCCAAGGGCTAGGCTCCGAGGAGGCCCTCCGGGATACTTGCCGTGTCCCACTTCGCAGCAAACCACGGAGGCGGCCGCACCGCGGAACGGGGCCCCCGACTCCCCCTGCTTCGCTGGGGAAATAACGCCCCCAGTCCGAGCACAGCTCACCCCACGCGGCAACCCAGACCCCGTCTCCCTGAGGCAGTGTGGGGAGCCCAGGGCTCACAGGGCAGGAGGGGAGAGGGTGGCTCTCCAGCAGGGGAGCACTCGCCCCTCACAATCAGTGCTGACCCGGACTCCTGGGTTCTCTCCCAGCTCCAGAGGGGGGTGGGGTCTAGTGGTCAGAGCAGAGGAAGCTGGGAGCCAGGACTCCTGGGTTCTCTCCCCAGCTCTGGGAGAGGAGTGGGGGCTAGTGATTAGAGCAGGGGGTCTGGGAGCCAGGACTCCTGGGTTCTCTCCCCAGCTCTGGGAGGGGAGTAGGGTCTGGTTGGTTAGAGCAGGGGGTCTGGGAGCCAGGACTCCTGGGTTCTCTCCCAGCTCTGCAGGGGGAGGGGTCAGGTGGGTTAGAGCAGCGGGGGCTGGGAGCCAGGACTCCTGGGTTCTCTCCCAGCTCCAGAGGGGAGTGGGGTCTAGTGGTCAGAGCAGAGGAAGCTGGGAGCCAGGACTCCTGGGTTCTCTCCCAGCTCTGTAGGGGAGAGGGGTCAGGTGGGTCGGAGCAGGGGGTGCTGGGAGCCAGGACTCCTGGGTTCTCTCCCAGCTCCGGAGGGGAGAGGGGTCAGGTGGGTCAGAGCAGGGGGGGCTGGGAGCCAGGACTCCTGGGTTCTCTCCCAGCTTCGGAGGGGAGAGGGGTCAGGTGGGTCGGAGCAGGGGGGGCTGGGAGCCAGGACTCCTGGATTCTCTCCCAGCTCCGGAAGGGAGAGGGGTCAGGTGGGTCGGAGCAGGGGGGGGCTGGGAGCCAGGACTCCTGGGTTCTCTCCCAGCTCTGGAGGGGAGAGGGGTCAGGTGGGTCGGAGCAGGGGCGGGCTGGGAGCCAGGACTCCTGGGTTCTCTCCCAGCTCCGGAAGGGAGAGGGGTCAGGTGGGTCGGAGCAGGGGGGGGCTGGGAGCCAGGACTCCTGGGTTCTCTCCCAGCTCTGGAGGGGAGAGGGGTCAGGTGGGTCGGAGCAGGGGGGGGCTGGGAGCCAGGACTCCTGGGTTCTCTCCCAGCTCTGGAGGGGAGAGGGGTCAGGTGGGTCGGAGCAGGGGGGGCTGGGAGCCAGGACTCCTGGATTCTCTCCCAGCTCCCGAGGGGAGTGGGGTCAGGTGGGTCGGAGCAGGGGGGGCTGGGAGCCAGGACTCCTGGGTTCTCTCCCAGCTCTGGAGGGGAGAGGGGTCAGGTGGGTCGGAGCAGGGGGGGCTGGGAGCCAGGACTCCTGGGTTCTCTCCCAGCTCCGGAGGGGAGAGGGGTCAGGTGGGTCGGAGCAGGGTGGGGCTGGGAGCCAGGACTCCTGGGTTCTCTCCCAGCTCTGGAGGGGAGAGGGGTCAGGTGGGTCGGAGCAGGGGGTGCTGGGAGCCAGGACTCCTGGGTTCTCTCCCAGCTCCCGAGGGGAGAGGGGTCAGGTGGGTCGGAGCAGGGGGTGCTGGGAGCCAGGACTCCTGGGTTCTCTCCCAGCTCCCGAGGGGAGAGGGGTCAGGTGGGTCGGAGCAGGGGGTGCTGGGAGCCAGGACTCCTGGGTTCTCTCCCAGCTCTGGAGGGGAGAGGGGTCAGGTGGGTCGGAGCAGGGGGTGCTGGGAGCCAGGACTCCTGGGTTCTCTCCCAGCTCTGGAGGGGAGTGGGGTCAGGTGGGTCGGAGCAGGGCGGGGCTGGGAGCCAGGACTCCTGGGTTCTCTCCCAGCTCCGGAGGGGAGTGGGGTCAGGTGGGTCAGAGCAGGGGGGGCTGGGAGCCAGGACTCCTGGGTTCTCTCCCAGCTCCGGAGGGGAGTGGGGTCAGGTGGGTCGGAGCAGGGGGGGCTGGGAGCCAGGACTCCTGGGTTCTCTCCCAGCTCTGGAGGGGAGAGGGGTCAGGTGGGTCGGAGCAGGGGGTGCTGTGCATTCACACAAGGCCTTGAGGAGCCGTGAAGCCAGCAGCTGGGCCCAAGGCCAGTGGAGACAGCCCCAGGTGGGACGTTTCCCCCTCGCGCTCTGGGGGCCGGAAGGGTGACCCCCCCCCCCCCTCGGGGTGCCACACGCCAGTCAGTGCCGTGAGGAGGGACCACATGTGCAGGGAGACGATACCCACAGCCAGTGCCCGTGTCTTCGGGGTGGGGGTGAACCCGGCGCCCCCCTCGGAGGGGCACCGCTCCTCTGTCCTGTCGCCGATGGGCTCCGTGGGTGCGTCTACACTGGGGGGGCCGGGTCGGGGCTCCAGCATCACCCTGCGGCCTTCGGGGCGCGGGCTGGGACCCGGGCTCCGGAGATCCCGTCTACACGGCGGTTCTGCAGGGCGCGCGAAGCCCCTGGGTCCCGTCTCGCCGGGGAGATGGGCCCAGTCTGTTCTCAGTGCGCATGGGCCCGGGGGGTCGCTCTGAAGGATGGGGGGAGCCACCGCCCTGCCCCGGGCTGATTCCTGGCGGGATTTCGCTGCGGGTCACCGGCCTCCGGCGTCTCTCTCCCCTCACAGTCAGTGCTGACCAGGACTCCTGGGTTCTCTCCCCAGCTCTGGGAGGGGAGTGGGGTCTAGTGGTTAGAGCAGGGCGGGCTGGGAGCCAGGACACCTGGGTTCTCTCCGTGGCTCGGGGAGCTGGAATTTGGTGTGGGGGTGGGGCACGGAGCCCGGCTGCCTCTGGGAAGAGTGCATGGTGGGAGGAGGTTGTGGGGGGGCTTTGGCTGATCCCACCCTCACCCCGCCGGCACCGGGAACCGGTTGGGCCACTCCGACCTGTCGGGCTGGCACCAGAGAGACGGTGCTTAATGAGAGAGTGTGAACAGAGTGGGCCTTGGGGCAGGCGGGGCTGGGAGCCAGGACGCCTGGGTTCTTTCCCTGCCTCTGGGAGGGGAGTGGTGTCTAGCGGTCGGGGGGGGGCTGGCAGCCAGGACTCCTGGGTTCTCTCCTGGCTGGATGGAGGTAGGGGGGTGAGGCTAAAAACTGTGAAACGAGGGGTACACTGGGTGGGGCCTGGCCTCATTTTGGGGTGTCCTGCTCGCATTTCCACAACCCTCTAATCTCCCCCAGCTTTCTCCAGCAGGGTCCCCCAGTTCCTCCTCCAGGGAGTCACCCACAGTCCTCAGGGGCTGGGAGGGACGTTCCCGAGGTACACGACAAGATGGCCGCCACGCCGGAGACGCCAACCCTGGGACAGGCTGGCCCCACGGCGGGCCCAGCCCGAGGAGACGCCCCGGTGCTGGGAGCTCCAGTGGCAGAAGGTTCCTCAGGCCCAGCCTGAGAGGGGACGTTGGCCAGGAGACAGCACCAAGGCCCCATCGGGCTCGCACCTGCCCATCAGCCTGAGGGGAGCTTGACGTGACTCACGCCAACCTTTGGCGCCAAGGCCTACAGCAGCCTGGGGGCCGACCATGCTGAGGATTATGGGAAGGCGAAGGAGGCCATCTTGGGAGAGCGGTCGATGTGGCTCTCAGCGGCCAGGCCTACCGCAGCCCGGAGGCCAGACACGACAAGAATCACGGGAAGGCCAAGGCGGCCATCTTGGGTGAGGGTAAAGCAGTCATCTTGAGAGAGCATGTGCGATGGCTCATGCCAACCCGCGGCGCCACGGCCTACAACAGGCTGGCGATGTCAAGGGTTATGGGACGGTGAAGGCGGCCATCTTGGGCACAGGCAAGGCGACCATCTTGGAAGAGCAGTTGATGCATCTCATGCCAACGTTGAGCACCGAGGCTTATAGCAGCCTGGGGTCGGAGATGGTAAGGATTATGAGACGGCAAAGGCGGCCATATTGCGAGCAGACAAGGAAGCCATCTTGGGAGAGCAGCAGGGAGTCCGTCTTCCTCCTGCTGGGGGACTGGGTGTAGGGGTGAGAGGCCACCTCATCTGGGGGATTGTAGGTAGGGGCAGAAGAGCGGCAGGAGAATTCCCATTGGCTTCATTCATCCAGTGGCTAAATCCAAACTATTACTTTCTACATTTTGGAGGGAACAAACCTACTTGGTTAATTTCCTTCTCAAAAATGTTTGTGGAAAGCTTGCTAATTTTTTCTCTTTTTTTTTTTTGCAGGAAAAAAATTGATTTTTGCCATTCTTTTTAACCAATATATATATATTTTTTGGAAGGGGGGGATGTACATTTTTTGGTCATTTCTTTCTAAATAAAATTGGGGGGACGAACACCAGTTTTTGTCAATCTTTTCTATTTTTTTGTGGGAAAGCTCAATTTTTGTCATCCTTTATAAAAAAAAATGAGGGAGAAATATTCAGGTTTTGTCTTTTCTTTATAAATGTTGCAGGAAACAAATCTAATGGGTTCATTTCGCTCTCGTTTTTTTCCCTAGTTTTTGTCATTTCGTTCTAAAATTTTTGGGGTGAAACCCCCCCCCCCACACACACACACTTTTTGTCCTTTCTTTCGACCCTTTCATAGCAAACACCGAGTTCTTTGGACCAACCCTGGCAGCAATTCCCCCTTTGCCATGTGTTCCCCCAATGGATAACTGACATCCCAAACAGCTTTCTTTCTTTCTTTCTTTCTTTCTCATCCATTCCCCTTTTCTTTCTTTCTTTCTTTCTTTCTTATCCATTCCCCTTTTCTTTCTTTCTTTCTTTCTTTCTTTCTCATCCATTCCCCTTTTCTTTCTTTCTTTCTTTCTTATCCATCCCCCTTTTCTTTCTTTCTTTCTTTCTTTCTTTCTTTCTTTCTTTCTTATCCATTCCCCTTTTCTTTCTTTCTTTCTTTCTCATCCATTCCCCTTTTCTTTCTTTCTTTCTTTCTTTCTTTCTTTCTTTCTTTCTTTTTCATCCATTCCCCTTTTCTTTCTTTCTTATCCATTCCCCTTTTCTTTCTTTCTTTCTTTCTTTCCAATCAGTTGTGACGCTCATGGGCTAAAAAACCAAGGGCCATTTATGCCGGTATCCCACCTCCTCCCTGTCCCCCTGGATCGGACCCATGGGCCCATCTAGCCCAGTATCTGGTTTCTCACAGTAGCTAGTCCCAGCTGCTTTGGAGGAATGTACAAGGGCCCCCCTTAGTGGACATCTCTGGTATAACATGCCAGGAAAAATTTTGCTCCTGACCACCCTCAGTTAGCTGTTACTCTGAGCTCTGAAGCATGAGTGTTAAACCACTGCCAGTCATTTTAATCCTTTCTTGTCTAACTCTGGATAGCTTGATTTTTTTGCCTGTGATGCCTATTAAACTCCAGTCATTAGCAATTTCTGTTGGCAATGAGGTCTGTTACGATGATGTGCGGGAACCTGAATAATCTGTTTTGTGGAAAATTCGGTGATTTTGGAATTTGTTTTCATTCCAAATCAATAAAACCAAAATAAAAAAACCAGCAAAATATATTTTCCATGAAAAGCAATTTTTGAGAACATTTCATTTTAGGTCAATCAAAAATGTTTCATTTACATAACATCATTTCATTTCAATTTTCACTATTTAAAAATTTGCTATTATAATTTAATCACACAAAATAAAATAAGTTTCAAAATAAAATCAAAATGTTTCATACATTACATTTTTATCGGTAAATGTTGGTACATGTCAATTTCACCAAACATGCACAAACCGATGAAAAAATATTTCCATAGATAATCGAAATGTACAGCTAGGCAAAATGAGAAAAATGCTGGTTTTGGACTTATTCGAGTTCGAATTAAAGATATTTACTTTGCAAATTTTGACATATGACGTTGACAGTTTGTTTGAATGGTTTATAAAGCTTTAACACTTTCAATCAAACATCTGCTGTCGTTAAATAATTAGTATTTCATCCTTCCCCTATAATTCTCTGCAAGTGTGAGAATTTAAATAGATAAAAATGGGGGAGAAAACGTGTAAACCCCATACTTTGGTGCACCTGTGAAAATTTCAATGGGAAGAATTGAAACTAAAACAAACATTGATATTTTCCGACATAAAAAATAAAAACCGCGTTCCACCAAGCCTGTTTATAAAGATGGATGATGTCATTACCCCATTGTACAGATGGGAAAACTGAGGCCAAGAAAGGGACTTGCCTGAGGTCACACATGGAATCTGTGACTGAGCCAAGGATACAACCCAGGCATCCTGAGACCCAATCCAGAGTCTTTACCCATCAGATCATCATTCTCCGAGCTCAGCGTATGGATACAGACCTACTCTAGGTATTAAAGGACAGTGACCTGTACATGGAACAGAAAGCCAGGGTCGAGCCATGGCTGGTGGGATGAGATCACAGAGCAAGAAGAGCAGGGGCAACCGGCGGTGGTGGTCTTTGAATCACGGATTGGTCTGTCTGTCAGGACTGTTCCTCGTTCGTAATATTCCGACATTCGGTCTGCCTAAGTTGTGTCCGTATGTCTATATTGTGTCTGTCCCTCTGTCTAGGTTGTATCTGTCCATCTATCTGTGTGGCACACATCTGTCCATATTGTGTCTGTCCATCAGTCTGTGTTGTGTCCGTCTGTCCATCAGTCTGTGTTGTGTCCATCTGTCTAGGTCAAGGGTGAGCAAATTACAGCCCACGGGCTGGATCCGGCCCACCAGCCATTTTAAGCTGGCCGTCAACTCCCAATGGGGAGAGGGGTCTGGGGCTTGCCCCACTCCAGGGCTCCAGCCGAGAGCCCCAGGGACCCGGGTTGGGGGCCGCTCCTGGGAGCCGTGGCATGGCCCCCCTCCGGCTCCTACGCGCTCCGATGGCCCCCTCCAGCGCTCCAACAGAAGGGGGACACGCTGCTGCTTCTGGGAACCACTAGAGGTAAGCGCCACCCGGAGCCTGCACCCCTGAGCCTCTCCCCATGCCCCAACCCCCTGCCCCAGCCCTGATCCCCCTCCTGCCTTCCGAACCCCTCGATCCCAGCCCGGAGCCCCCTCCTGCGCCCCAAACCCCTCATCCCCAGCCGGAGCCCTCACCCCCCACCGCACCCCACTCCCCCGCCCCAGCTCAGAGCCCCCTCCCGCACCCCGAACTCCTCATTTCTGGCCCCGCTCCAGAGACCGCACCCCCCACCCGCACCCCAACCCCAATTTTGTGAGCAGTCTTGGTCTGCCGTACAATTTCTATTCCCCGATGTGGCCCTCGGGCCAAAAACTTTGCCCACCCCTGGTCTCGGTTGTATCTGTCCAGCTGTCTGGGTTGTGTCTGGGCATCTATCTATTTTGTGTCTCGGTGTCTGTCCGTCTGTCTATGTTGTGTCTGTCCATCTGTCTAGGACGTATCTGTCCATTTGTCTGTGTTGTATCTGTCTGTCTATATTGTGTCTGTCGAGGTTGTGTCTGTCCATCTGTCTAGGACGTGTCTGTCCATTTGTCTGTGTTGTAGCTGTCTGTCTATATTGTGTCTGTCGAGGTTGTGTCTGTCCATCTGTCTAGGATGTGTCTGTCCATTTGTCTGTGTTGTAGCTGTCTGTCTATATTGTGTCTGTCGAGGTTGTGTCTGTCCATCTGTCTAGGATGTGTCTGTCCATTTGTCTGGGTTGTATCTGTCTGTCTATATTGAGTCTGTCGAGGTTGTGTCTGTCCATCTGTCTAGGACGTGTCTGTCCATTTGTCTGTGTTGTATCTGTCTGTCTATATTGTGTCTGTCTAGGTTGTGTCTGTCCATCTGTCTAGGATGTGTCTGTCCATTTGTCCGGGTTGTATCTGTCTGTCTATATTGAGTCTGTCTAGGTTGTGTCTGTCCATCTGTCTAGGACGTGTCTGTCCATTTGTCCGGGTTGTATCTGTCTGTCTATATTGAGTCTGTCTATGTTGTGTCTGTCCATCTGTCTAGGACGTGTCTGTCCATTTGTCTGTGTTGTATCTGTCTGTCTATATTGTGTCTGTCTAGGTTGTGTCTGTCCATCTGTCTAGGACGTGTCTGTCCATTTGTCCGGGTTGTATCTGTCTGTCTATATTGTGTCTGTCTAGGTTGTGTCTGTCCATCTGTCTAGGACGTGTCTGTCCATTTGTCCGGGTTGTATCTGTCTGTCTATATTGTGTCTGTCTAGGTTGTGTGTTTTTCTCCTTATTCTGTCCGGCTTATCCAGGTCTGGCTAGATGGTTTCTGTCTGTCCATCATCCGTCTCTTTAGGCTGTCACCGTCTCTGTCCATATGTCCCTGTGGTGCCCGGGTATCTTTCTTCCATCGGTGCAGAACACCGGTCGGTCATGTCCGTATCTCTCTAGATTTCGCTCGTCGGCCCGTCTGCTTTATCCGTCTGTCGGTCCCCACTCTGTCCGTCTGTCACTGGATCAGCCCAGACTGCGCCGGGCCCTTTCTCTCTTTCTCTGTGATGTCAGTCCACCATCCCTATGTGGGTCTGTCCGTCTCGCATCTCCCGATCTGGGTAAATTCTGCCGCGTCTGTCTGTCTCTTTATGTCATGCCTGGCCATCTTTCCATCGTCCGTCTCTCTCCTGTTTCCCCATCCCGCTAAACCCTCTGTCTGCCCCCTGCCCTGGGCTGTGTCTGTCTGTCTCTAGGTCATGCCTGGCCATCTCTCCATCGTCCATCCGTCTCCTGTTTCCCCATCCCGCTCAACCCGCTGTCTGCCCCTGCCCGGGGCTGTGTCTGTCTGTCTGTCTCTTTGTGCCTGTCCCTCTGTCTGTCTCCCTTCCCCCTGCGGCCATAAAGAGCCAGCCGCCTGCAGGCCCCTTTCTTCCCTCCCCGAGGCCGAGCCCCCAGGGCCCGGGTGTGGGGGGAGGCAGAGAAGGACCGAGTTGGGGGGGGAGGGATCCAGCCCAGGTCCCTCCCCCAGCCGAGGGGGCCAGCCTCCCTGCCATGGGGAGGGGATACCAGGTATCCCAGACTCCTTTCCCTTTCCTCCGCCCTGACTGACAGCCACCCCAGCCAGTCGCCACGGAGAGAGCCAGGGGGAAGGACCCGATTTCCCCCCCCAGCCCGGGAAGCCCCCCTGCCACCACCGGCGGATCGCTGCGGCTCCATCCCGCCGCGGCTCAGGTACAGCGGCCCCCGGGGCTCCAGCCGGGCTGGGGGGAGCCCGGACTCCTGGGTTCTCTCCCGCCTCTGGGAGGGGAGTGGGGGCTAGTGGTTAGTGGTTGGAGCGGGGCGGGGGGGGGGGGGGGGGGGGGAGGCTGGGAGCCCGGACTCCTGGGTTCTCTCCCCAGTTCTGGGAGGGGAGGGGGGTTTGGTGCGTTAGAGCAGGGGGGGCTGGGAGCCCGGACTCCTGGGTTCTCTCCCCAGTTCTGGGAGGGGAGGGGGTTTGGTGAGTTAGAGCAGGGGGGGCTGGGAGCCCGGACTCCTGGGTTCTCTCCCGCCTCTGGGAGGGGAGGGGGGTTTGGTGGGTTAGAGCAGGGGGGGCTGGGAGACAGGACTCCTGGGTTCTCTCCCCAGCTCTGGGAGGGGAGTGGGGTCTAGTAGGTTAGAGCAGGGGGGGCTGGGAGACAGGACTCCTGGGTTCTCTCCCCAGCTCTGGGAGGGGAGTGGGGTCTAGTAGGTTAGAGCGGGGGGGCTGGGAGCCCGGACTCCTGGGTTCTCTCCCGCCTCTGGGAGGGGAGGGGGGTTTGGTGGGTTAGAGCAGGGGGGGCTGGGAGACAGGACTCCTGGGTTCTCTCCCCAGCTCTGGGAGGGGAGTGGGGTCTAGTAGGTTAGAGCAGGGGGGGCTGGGAGACAGGACTCCTGGGTTCTCTCCCCAGCTCTGGGAGGGGAGTGGGGTCTGGTGGGTTAGAGCAGGGGGGGCTGGGAGCCAGGACTCCTGGGTTCTCTGGGAAGGAAGTGAGGTCTAGTGAGTTGGGTTGGGTGGGGGGCAGGAGGCTGGGAGTCAGGCACTCCTTTCTTTGTACAGCACCCAGCACACTACGGCTCAGATCCCAGCTTACACTCCCTAGGCCCTGCCGCAGCAGAGAGCAGAGTCCTTCTGAGGCATTGGCCCACCCCGTGTGTCCTAAATCCTGATTTAGTCCCCACAGAACTGTAGAACTGGCTAAGAAGCCACAGTATTTTTTAACTCAAAAACAAGCAGTGGGGCTTTTTCTTGGCCTTTGGGGCTCCCGGTTTTCAACATTTTCTCTGTTTTTACAAGGACTAGAAACTTAATTAGTTTAATTTTGAATGAAACCAGAACCTCGCACAGTCCCAGGAATCCGGGAGCTGGGGATACAAGAAAAATGCCAAACATGGCAAAACTTTTCCAGAGCTGGGGATAGAACCCAGGAGTCCTGGCTCCCAGCCCCTCCCTGCTCTGACCACACGACCCCACCCCCTTTTCTCCTGTCTGTCTCATTTCTATTCTCATTGCCATTTGTTTCCCCTTTCCAATGCAGGAACGAGCTGACGTGTTCCTCCTCGAACCCCAGATCATCTTATCTGCCCCGGTTGGTGTCAGCAGTGGGATCAGCTGTACAGCGAGTGACCTCAGCACAGGCCCCGTGGGGACAAGGCCAGTGGCCTGGAGGTTCCCAACAGACCTACCAGGGACTCACCGCTGGGGAATCAAGAGTCAGAGTGGAGAGTCAGCCACCGTCTCCCCGCTGAGTTAACAAAATGGCCGCCACTCAAGAGGTGCCCCCCCCAGCCCTGGGCCTCCATTTCCTGTATCCGCTGGAGGAGACGATGGCACCACGGGTGAAAATAGAGGAGCCTGAACCACTAGTCCCAGAGCCGGGCTGGGAGTGGGAGGCAGCCAGCAAGGCGCCGTGGCTGGTGCAGGCCGGGACCATCGGGGAGCTGCTGAGGTGGGCGGCGCCTCAGCAGGCCCGGCCTGAGGAGACACCCCAATGCTGGTGGGGGCAACGGTCGCCCCTGGAAGTCCTCCCGCCCTGGGAGAGCCCCACCCTGCCGGACAACAGTGCTCTCTTTGGGCAAGCAACCGATGCCTGCCCATGGCCCCGAGGGGAGCGCTTGGCCCGACTCACGCCAACCCTCGGCGGCGAGGCCTTCAGCAGCCCACGGGTCGGGGATGCCAAGGATTATGGGAAGGTGAAGGCGGCCATCTTGGGAGCGGAGAGGGCGGCCATCTTGGGAGAACAGTTAACACGACTCACGCCAACCCTGAGCAATGAGGCCTATCGCAGCCTGGAGGCTGGAGATGCCAAGGATTATGGGAAGGCTGCCCTTTTGGGAGTGGATAGGGCAGCCATTTTGGGAGTGGACAAGGCAGCCATCTTGGGAGAGCCATTAACGCGACTCACACCAACCCTCAGCAGCGAGGCCTATCGCAGCCTAGAGGCTGGAGAGGCTAAGGAATATGGAAAGGCAGCCCTTTTGGGGGTGGATAGGGCGGCCATTTTGGGAATGGACAAGGCAGGCATCTTGGGAGAGCAGTTAATGCGAATCACGCCAACCCTCAGCAGTGAGGCCTATCGCAGCCTAGAGGTCGGAGATGCCAAAGATTATGGGAAGGCTGCCATTTTGGGGGTGGATAGGGCTGCCATTTTAGGAGTGGACAAGGTGGCCATGTTGGGAGAGCAGTTGACCCGACTCCCGCCAACCCTTAGCGGTGAGGCCTACCGCAGCCTGGGGACAGGAGATGCCAAGGATTATGGGAAAGCTTCCATTTTGGGGGCCGATAGGGCAACCATCTTGGGAGTGGACAAGGAGGCCATCTTGGGAATGGACAAGGCGGCCATCTTAGGAGAGCAGTTGACGCATCTCACGCCAACACTCAGTGGTGAGGTCTACCGGAGCCTGGAGGCCAGAGACGCCAAGGGCTATGAGAAGGCTGTCATCATGGGAGAGCAGTTGACACAATTCATGCCAGCCCTCAGCAGCGAGGCCTACCGTAGCCTAGAGGCTGGAGATGCCAAGGAGTATGGGAAAGCGGCCATTCTGGGGGCAGACAAGGCAGCCATCTTGGGAATGGACAAGGCGGCCATCTTGGGAGTGGACAAAGTGGCCATCTTGGAAGAGCAACAGACACAATTCACGGCAACCCTCAGTGGCGAGGCCTACCGCAGCCTGGAGGCCGGAGACACCAAAGATTACGGCAAAGCGGCCATCTTGGGTGTTGGCAAAGCAGCCATCTTGGGAGTGGGCAAGGCTGCGGCAGAGAGGTGGCGCCAATGCTTCCGAGGGTTCAGCTACCAGGAGGCTGGTGGGCCGCGGGAGGCCTGGGCCCGGCTCCGGGAGCTCTCCCGCCGCTGGCTGGAGCCCCAGCGCCGCACCAAGGAGCAGATCCTGGAGCTGCTGGTCCTGGAGCAGTTCCTGAGCATCCTGCCGGGGGAGATGCAGAGCTGGGTCTGGGAACGAGGCCCCGAGACCTGCGCCGAGGCCGTGGCCCTGGCCGAGGGCTTCCAGCGGGGGCGGCCGGAGGCCGGGATGTGGGAGCAGCAGGTGCAGGGGCGGGGAGGGTGTTTAACCCGTGGCCTGGTTCTTCTCAGGCTGTGATGTGGCACCGTCTGACCACACTGAGCCCTCCGGGGCCTCCACAGACAGCAGCCCGCCCTCCTCCTGTCCTCCCCGATATGCCCAGTCAGGGCCCTAGGGGCACCAGCCCCCTGGGCATCAGAAACACCCCCCACCTCCACGTGGTGCTTGGCCGCGGCACTTGGTCTTACTGGGCTGACATCTCCATGGTGAGACAGGCCCGGTGCTGCCAGGCAGTGGAGATGGGTGGGGTGGGGCTGGCCCCTGGGGCAGGTGGGGCAAACGGAGGGGGCGGGAGGTGCGTTGAAAGGGGAGCAGGAGAGGCACTGTTGTCACTCCACATGTGGATTGTGGGCAGGGAGAGCAAAGGTGAAGTCTGGTCCCTTCCCCAGGGGTTTGGTGCCTCCCCCAGGGCATTGTGGGTAGGGAGAGTGGGAGGTCAGGTCTGGTGCCTCCCCCAGGGCATTGTGGGTAGGGAGAGGGGAGGGTCAGGCCAGGTGCCTCCCCCAGGGCATTGTGGGTAGGGAAAGCGGGGGGGGGGGGTCAGGGCAGGTGCCTCCCCCAGGGCATTGTGGGTAGAGAAAGCGGGAGGTCAGTCCAGGTGTCTCCCCCAGGGCATTGTGGGTAGGGAGAGAAGGGGATAAAGCCTAGTGCCTCCCCCAGGGCATTGTGGGTAGGGAGAGCGGGAGGTCAGGCCAGGTGCCTCCCCCAGGGCATTGTGGGTAGAGAAAGCGGGAGGTCAGTCCAGGTGTCTCCCCCAGGGCATTGTGGGTAGGGAGAGAAGGGGATAAAGCCTAGTGCCTCCCCCAGGGCATTGTGGGTAGGGAGAGCGGGAGGGTCAGGCCAGGTGCCTCCCCCAGGGCATTGTGGGTAGGGAAAGCGGGGGGGGGGGGGGGTCAGGCCAGGTGCCTCCCCCAGGGCATTGTGGGTAGAGAAAGCGGGAGGTCAGTCCAGGTGTCTCCCCCAGGGCATTGTGGGTAGGGAGAGAAGGGGATAAAGCCTAGTGCCTCCCCCAGGGCATTGTGGGTAGGGAGAGCGGGAGGTCAGGCCAGGTGCCTCCCCCAGGGCATTGTGGGTAGAGAAAGCGGGAGGTCAGTCCAGGTGTCTCCCCCAGGGCATTGTGGGTAGGGAGAGAAGGGGATAAAGCCTAGTGCCTCCCCCAGGGCATTGTGGGTAGGGAGAGCGGGAGGTCAGGCCAGGTGCCTCCCCCAGGGCATTGTGGGTACGGAAAGTGGGAGGTCAGGCCAGGTGTCTCCCCCAGGGCGTTGTGGGTGGGGAGAGCGGGAGGTCAGGCCTGGTGCCTCCCCCAGGGCATTGTGGGTAGGGAGAGCGGGAGGTCAGGCCAGGTGCCTCCCCCAGGGCATTGTGAGTAGGGAGAGCGGGGGGATAAAGCCTAGTGCCTTCCCCAGGGCATTGTGGGTAGGGAGAGCGGGAGGTCAGGCCAGGTGCCTCCCCCCGGGCATTGTGGGTAGGGAAAGCGGGAGGTCAGTCCAGGTGTCTCCCCCAGGGCATTGTGGGTAGGGAGAGCGGGGGGATAAAGCCTAGTGCCTTCCCCAGGGCATTGTGGGTAGGGAGAGCGGGAGGTCAGGCCTGGTGCCTCCCCCAAGGCACTGTGGGTACGGAAAGCGGGAGGTCAGGCCAGGTGCCTCCCCCAGGGCATTGTGGGTAGGGAGAGCGGGAGGTCAGGCCAGGTGCCTCCCCCAGGGCATTGTGGGTAGGGAGAGCGGGAGGTCAGGCCAGGTGCCTCCCCCAGGGCGTTGTGGGTGGGGAGAGCGGGAGGTCAGGCCTGGTGCCTCCCCCAGGGCATTGTGGGTACGGAGAGCGGGAGGTCAGGCCAGGTGCCTCCCCCAGGGAATTGTGGGTAGGGAAAGTGGGAAGTCAGGCCAGGTGCCTCCCCCAGGGTGTTGTGGGTAGGGAAAGCGGGAAGTCAGGCCAGGTGCCTCCCCCTGGGCATTGTGGGTAGGGAAAGCGGGAGGTCAGGCCAGGTGCCTCCCCCAGGGCATTGTGGGTAGGGAAAGCGGGAGGTCAGGCCAGGTGCCTCCCCCCGAGCATTGTGGGTAGGGAGAGCGGGGGATCAGGCCTGGTGCCTCCCCCAGGGCATTGTGGGTAGGGAGAGCGGGAGGTCAGGCCAGGTGCCTCCCCCAGGGCATTGTGGGTAGGGAGAGCGGGAGGTCAGGCCAGGTGCCTCCCCCAGGGCGTTGTGGGTAGGGAGAGCGGGAGGTCAGGCCAGGTGCCTCCCCCAGGGCATTGTGGGTAGGGAGAGTGGGGGATCAGGCCAGGTGCCTCCCCCCGGGCATTGTGGGTAGGGAAAGCGGGAGGTCAGGCCAGGTGCCTCCCCCTGGGCATTGTGGGTAGGGAGAGCGGGGGGTCAGGCCAGATGCCTCCCCCCGGGCATTGTGGGTAGGGAGAGCGGGGGGTCAGGCCAGGTGCCTGCCCCCGGGCATTGTGGGTAGGGAGAGCGGGGGATCAGGCCAGGTGCCTCCCCCCGGGCATTGTGGGTAGGGAGAGCGGGGGGTCAGGCCAGATGCCTCCCCCCGGGCATTGTGGGTAGGGAGAGCGGGAGGTCAGGCCAGGTGCCTGCCCCCAGGCATTGTGGGTAGGGAGAGCGGGAGGTCAGGCCAGGTGCCTCCCCCAGGGCATTGTGGGTAGGGAGAGTGGGGGATCAAGCCTAGTGCCTCCCCCAGGGCATGGTGGGTAGTGCAATGGCAGAGCCGGGGTATTGTTCTGTGACTCCGGGGTATTGTTCTGTGACTCCCGTGAGCCTTTGCAGCGCCACCAGGACATGAGTGATGGTCCGTGCTCCCCATGGCTGTGTAACTCTGTGGGGCGCAGGGGTCTCCCCTTGTCACCCCCACTCCCCACCCCAGTCATTCCCCCACACACACACCCTGCGTCCCCCATGACGCCTTTCCCTCCTTCCCAGGTCACTGTGCGGGTGAAGGTGGAAAAAACCAGCATGGAGGAGACAGCATGTGCAGGAGCATCCTGGGAAACTCCCGCGCCCCCGCTGCCCCGTCCCCAGGGGGGTGCGACACTGAGTCGGCCCGGCCCCGAGCTACTCTGCATCCCCAAGGAGGAGCCCCAGCCGCCCCCGGGTATGAAGGGGATGGGGGTGCTGGGGGTAACACCTCCAGGACAAAGCACCACTGAGAGAGGGGGGGTCCTACAGGGGCTGGGGGACAGCGGGGCGCTGTGCGTATGCAGAGGGCGGTGGGAGACATGGGGGGCATTGGGAGGGCTGGCTGAGGGGGACAGAGCCGCATGAAGGGGACTATGGGTAAGGAGGGCAGGGGATTGTGAGTAAGGACAGCAGGGGATTGTGGGTAAGGACGGCAGGCGTCCCGGGGCAGGGGACTGTGGGTAAGGACGGCAGGTGTCGCAGGGCAGGCGATTGTGGGTAAGGACGGCAGGCCTCCTGGGGCAGGGGATTGTGGATAAGGAGGGCAGGCGTCCCGGGGCAGGAGATTGTGGGTAAGGAGGGCAGGCGTCCCGGGGCAGGGGATTGTGGGTAAGGAGGGCAGGCGTCCCGGGGCAGGGGATTGTGGGTAAGGACGGCAGGCCTCCCGGGGCAGGGGATTGTGGGTATGGCAAGGAGGTACCTTCTCACTGTCTCGTGTTTCCTCACTCTCGGTCTGTATTCCTCATCCCTCAGTAGGAGCCGTAATGGAGGAGGTGAAGCCGCAGCAGAAAGGTCCAAAGGAGGCCAAAGTGCCCAGTGCCTGCCGCCCAAAATCCGATGGGGACAGGGGCCCTGGGAGTCAGGGTAGGGCTGATGTCCCCCCGCCACCGAGGGAACTCACCCAGCATGCCCATGCCCCTGATGCCGTGTCTGGCTCCCACCCAATCCAGGGGCCTCACCTCTGCCCCCAATGTGGCCGGAGCTTCCGCCAGAGCTCTGCCCTCTTGGCTCACCAGCGGACCCACACTGGCGAGAAACCTCACCAGTGCCCACAGTGCGGGAAGAGCTTCTCCCGGGGCTCCCAGCTCACCCGTCACCTGCGAATCCACGGAGCAGAGCGATCCCACCGCTGCCACCAATGCAGCCGGAGTTTCTACCACAGCTCTGAGCTGGCCCGGCACCGGGCCTCCCACAGCAAGGACCGGCCCTACGGGTGCAGCCAGTGCGGGAAGAAGTTCCGTTGGCGCTCCGACCTGGTGCGCCATCAAATCACCCACACTGGCGAGCGCCCCTACGGCTGCCCAGAGTGTGGCAAGAACTTTGGGCAGAGCTCCCACTTGGTGAGACACCGCAGGACCCACACAGCCTGAAGGAGGTCATCATGGAGGGCCACCTAGAGGGGCCCATCTAGCCCGGCCTAAGGGACCATGTCAGCTGGATGATGCCGCACCCAATGACTCCCACCTCCAAACCATATCGGGTGGTTTGCTAGAGCACGTCTCTTAGAGGTCCAGTTTTAGGCTGGATCAGAACCAAGGACCATTGAGCCTGGCCTCCTCTCACTCATCATGGGCCAGAACTAAATAGGACACAGGGTTGGCCAGACTGGTCCAAGGGCCAGCCAACGTTCTCCCCTCTCCAGCAGTGGCCAGAACCGGAATGGGAGATCGGATTGGCCAACCTGGATCAGAACTTGAATGAGCCTGGCACAAGAGATAGGAATACGCTAATGACATTGCTGCTGACACACAAACTGGGGGTGCGCATCATCCACACAGCGGAGGACGGTTTGGAGAGACGGGCGTAATAGAAACGGGATGAAATTTAACAGGAGAAAATACCAGGTCGTACGTAGCCTTAGGGACTAATGCCAAGAAAGGCTGCTCTAAACTGGGGGTGAGGGCTCCTCGGTTGCAAATGACATGGGAGGAGGAAAGACGTGGGTGCGTTTGTTGATTGCAGGACAATGGGATGCGGCTGGGAAAGAGGCCAAAGCAATCCTAGGAGGGGTGAGGTGAGATTTTTCCAGCGGAGATCAGGAAATATTGATCCCCACCTCAGCTGGAATCCTGTGTCCAATTCAGGTTCCCCACGTTGAAGGACCAGGTGTAGAGAAAGACCGCTGTGAGGATCAGGGGAGCCAGGAGCTTGGCTTGTTTAGCCTAAAACGCAGCCTGCGAGGGACACTTATTGCTCATCGGGAGGGGGGGAGGGAACCACCAGGGTGGCTGAAATAAACGAAATTGAAACACACGTTTTCCTTCTGACCTTTGCAAAATAAAATGTTTCCTGTTTTCAGTTCCATCTTCTTTTCTTTCAAAGTTTCCTTCCAGAAACATGCTCCACATTGAGTCGAAACGTTTTCCGAAGCCAAACCGTTTCCGTTTTTCGACCCGGACACAACTTGTTTCAATGTTCCGTTTCTGTTCTTAAAAAAAAAAAAAATTAGGAAAGAAGGGCTGAAAACTGATACGTTTTGGGTCCCAGGGATGATGGTTGTTGACTTGTTGATTCACCAAAAATGTTCAGTTCAACCTGCAACCGATTTTTCAGAATGGCCGACAAACGAAAAGAATCCGTCCTGTGTCCCGCTCTGCACGTGAGTTTGGGCTTTTCCGGCTGGAATCAGAACCAAGGTCCAGCTAAGCCCACTCTCCGAAACAGGCTAAATCCGTCAGCTTCAGATGAAGGCGTGAGAACCCCGCCGCGCTGGGAAAATTCACCTTCCGCATTTGGTCTCCTCTTTGCCTTTGATAGCCAGAGCTTGCCTCAAACCGTGAAGGTTTAACAGCCCTTCCCAACATGCATAGCGCTTTGCTGCCCTCGTAAAGATCCCAGCCTTCCTTGAGCCCGACTGGACGCCTCGGAAGAGCTGGGGATAGCACCCAGGAGTCTGCTAGACGGACGAACGTTCGATGAGCCAATTTCTTTCCTTGTAGGGAGGGTCATTTCACCCCTGGCCCTTCTCTCCGTTAAGCTAAACAGATCGAGCTCCTGGGATCTCTCACTCTAAGGCCGGTTTCTAACCCTTCAATTGTTCTCGCGGCTCTTCTCTGACCCCGCTCCAGTTTATCAACCGCCTTTGTGAATGGTGGGCACCAGAACCGGACACAGGCCTCCACCAGCGGGAGGGAAAATAACCTCGCTGCTCCCACTCCATCCAATCGCTGAATGTTTGTCGCCGAGCCTACAGCAACCCACGGGACTGAGCAGCGGGGTCCCTGAGTACGGGGAGTGGCCCTGGGGTTAACTGGCGGCCGGGGGCGGGGAAAGATCCAGCGTGGAAAAATAGGGCCGCCTCCATGCTAGGAAAAGAAGTAGTCTGTAAGGTGCCACAGGACCCTTTGTCGCCTCTACAGATCCAGAACACGGCTACCCCTCTGATATCTTTAACCAGGGGCAGCTAATACGGCGCTGCTTCCTAGCCGGGGCCGGGGCACCAGGCCTCGGGTTTCCCTGGACCCGCTCCCGCTCGGAGTCTGCCACGAGTTAGCGCCCACGGTTCGGCTCCCCCACGGTTAAAAACCCCACCAGGACGGTCTAGCCAAGGCCAGTTTTACCGACACTGTTTCAGAGCCGCGGCCGGCAGAAGGGGAATCCGCAGCGCGGCCGAATGATGCCGGATACGGGCAAGTTTCGCATCGGCCCTCCTCACCCCACCATCGTAGGCGGGGCTCGTCTCCGGTTCATTAGCGACTGCAGCCCCCCTGTCCCAACGCTTCTGGAGAGACACCGGCTTTGTTCCCTGGCTCGCCCGTGGGCTCCCTGTGTGGCCCACGACACTGCAGCCTACTGGGCCTCAGTTTTCCCAGCTGTGAAATGGGGAGATGGATCCTGCTTTTCACAGGAAGCTCTTCGGGACAGGGACAGTCTCTCACGGTGTGTCTGGGCCGCACCCGGCGTGACAGGGCCCCTGATTTCATTTGGGGAGGGGTCTGTGCTGTATGGTGCAACAAGGGCCTTGATTTTGGTCGGGGGAGAGACCTTTGCAGCCCCCAGCGTGATGGGGCCCTCATCTCAGCTTGGGGCGGGGTCTGTCAGCGCCTGGCAGGACGGGGGCACTGATCTCGGCAGGGGGAGGGGGGAAGCCCGGCCATACAGGGCCCGGATCTGGGTCTGTAGCTGTCCATTTAATACAGATAATAAATAATAAAAACACAAATAAATCTTTTCTTCTTGTGTTTCCCAGAAACATGTCGATCTCACGATCCCACGTACGTCAGTTTCCCAGGCCAGGCAGCCAGACCCATTGCGTCCATGGGACTCAGAGGTGTAAATCGGTGGGAGCACCACGGGCATCTGGCTCTAACCCCTAGACCGCACTCCCACCCCTAGGGCCAGGGAGAGAACCCAGGAGTCCTGGCTCCCAGAACCCCCTGCTCTAACCCACCAGCCCCCACTCCCCTCCCAGCGTCGGGGAGAGAACCCAGGCGTCCGGGCTCGCTGGGCGATTTCCCTCCGGACACAAAGGGGTTAAAACCATAGAGCTCAGCAGCGTCCTTCCCTTTGGGAGGCGGGCCTGTGACGTCACAATGAAGGGCCCTTCCCCGTGCCCCAGCGGGGGCGAGCCCGGGAGCGGGGGAATCTCAACACCCCCCTGCTTTGCGGGGCGCTCTTAAAGGGCCAGCGCCATCCGCGCCCCCGCGGAGCGGTGAGTCCGGGCTGGGAGCTGCGGGGTTGGGCAGATGTCAGTTTCGCGCCCCCCCGCATTACGGAGTTACCCCCCTGACTGCAATGGGAGCAGGGCTGGATTCTGATCTCAGCTCCCCTGGGGTCAATCCGGAGTCACTCCTGATTACAATGGGGGCAGGGCTGGATTCTGATCTCAGCTCCCCTGGGGTCAATCCGGAGTCACTCCTGATTACAATGGGGGCAGGGCTGGATTCTGATCTCAGCTCTCCTGGGGTCAATCCGGAGTCACTCCTGATTACAATGGGGGCAGGGCTGGATTCTGATCTCCGCTCCCCTGGGGTCAATCCGGAGTCACTCCTGATTACAATGGGGGCAGGGCTGGATTCTGATCTCAGCTCCCCTGGGGTCAATCCGGAGTCACTCCTGATTACAATGGGGGCAGGGCTGGATTCTGATCTCTGCACCTTCTAAGTACCACCTTAGACCATGTCACACTAATGATTTAATTAATGCTACTTAATGCCTGCACAGACTTCTCCCCCACCTGACTGAGATTGGGGCCCCATCGCAAAGATGATCATTCCAGGCGAAGGGGAGGTGCGTGAGGGGCGGAAGGATCTACAGGGACACCATGCCACAGAATTACAGAGTCTTCCAGCTGGGACCGGCTCCCCGGGACCCTCTGCTTTGATCTCCCACCTAACCCAGGCCAGAAGTTCCCACCGAGTGATTCCTCCATCCAGCCCATATCTGATGGCTGAGCTAGAGCAGAGTTTTCAGAGAGACACCCCCACCCCCGTGACAGGCCTCTGAGAGACGGAGAATCCATCAGCTCCCTGGCTAGGACCTTCCAGTGGTATCCCACCATCCTCCTCTGCCCCACTGACTCCAAAGGAGCGATGCCCCATTGACCCCAGCTGGGGTCTGTCCCCATTGACTGACAGAGCGACACTCCATGGACCCTAGCAAGGGATCTGGCCCCATTGACTCCACCGTCTCCCCATTTTTTGCCCCAGGCTTCCCCCTCCCCAAGACCAACGTGAGGTGGATGTAGCGACGGGAAGAGCCGTGGCGCCCTGATCTCCCCTCCCCCGAGGCTGTGGGGACCCCGGGTGAGACCCACACAGGTGAGGAATGAGGGAGACCCCTAAGAGGACGGTCAGAACTGGGGCCTTTCCAAACCGTGTCCCCTGACACACGCTGTTACAACCTTTAGCACCAGAGTCCTGGCCTGGATTGGGGCCCCAGTGTTTTAGAGCAGGCGGGGCTGGGAGCCAGGACTCCTGGGTTCTATCCCTGGCTCTGGGAGGGGAGTGGGGCCTAGTGGTTAGAGTGGGAGGGCTGGGAGCTAGGACTCCTGGGTTCTACCCTCACTTTCAGTTCCAGTCCCGGGGGATCAATTTACCCGGTTCACCCCCCGAATCTCCCTCCTGTCTCTCTCCAGCAGCTGCCGGGGCAGCCGCGTCCCCGGCCCCCCGCCGCAAGCCGGCCGGCCGCTCCTACCAGTGCCTGGAGTGCGGGAAATCCTTCCGGCAGAGCTCCCACCTCCTCCAGCACCAGACCACGCACACGGGCGAGCGGCCCTACCGCTGCCCGGACTGCGGCCGGGCCTTCAGCCAGAGCTCCGACCTGGTGCGGCACCAGCGCGTCCACACGGGCGAGCGGCCCTACCGCTGCCCCGACTGCGGCCGGGCCTTCAGCCAGAGCTCCAACCTGCTGCAGCACCGGCGGGCCAGCTCCGGCGCCCGCCCCTTCCGCTGCGCCCAGTGCGGCAAGGACTTCGGCCGCAGCTCCCACCTGCTCAAGCACCAGGCCACCCACTCCGGCGAGCGGCCCTTCGGCTGCGCCGACTGCGGCAAGCGCTTCGGCCACAGCTCCAGCCTGCTCCAGCACCGGCGGGTCCACGCCGGCCAGCGGCCCTTCGGCTGCGCCGACTGCGGCAAGAGCTTCCTGCAGAGCTCCGACCTGCTCCAGCACCGGCACGTCCACACCGGGGAGAAGCCCCACGCCTGCGGGGAGTGCGGGCGCGACTTCAGCCAGCGCTCCCACGTGGTCAAACACCGCCCGGTCCACAGCCGGGGCAAGCCCTGAGGGGGGGAAATGGGGACAGATCTTTTTCCTATGACCACAGTCGAATTTTCCGTTTGTGCAGCAAGGGTCTGCATCCTGGGTCGTGCGGCTGCGGTTTGGGGTTGCCCGTGAACTTGGCGGGAGATCGAAGCCGGCGGCTCTTTCACAAGGTGTTTGTTTGTGACGTCTTGTGAACTCCATTCGGCTGTCCACGCTTCAGCGGTAGGGCCCGTGTCTTGCAGCACCGAAAACAGACTAATTTCAGATTTGCAAAGCTTTGCAGTTTGGAAATGATGATTATGCATTATTTTAATACAAAAAATACACGCATCGGCAAACATGAGCAATGTGTAATCCTTTTACGGCACGAAAATGCGGTAGCCTACATTACAGTGTTGACAGACACGTGTACATTTTTTTACAACCACAATTGTCAGTTTTAAAACATGAGAAATGTATGACGTAATCATCGCTATAAATACAAACCAAAATTCTTGCTGCACAAGGCAGGGCGATTAAAATAAAAGTTGGATTATTGTTTTATGCAACGATCGAACAGCTCAGGGGAATTTGGAATAACTACCTTTCTCCTGAAAGGAAACGAAGGTGTTATTGCAAATATCTGTGTATCACCTATATCAGCATAGAAATAGTCATTGACACCCGCTTAGGACACAGTACAACTCATTTGGGGAACCATCGTCCCGTTTTCCAATGACATCCAGTAACGTTGCGGGGTTAGCTCTTGTCCAAGTTTGGCCAAACTGCGTTCAGCATCGGCTGCTCGCCAAAAGAACACGAGCAATATGCCTGAGTCTTGGCAAACGTTTGTCCGAAAACTGGAGAGAGAAACGTCATTAGCACGAGGAAGTTCATTTACGATGTTCGGGTAAACGGCTCACTCACTCCCCGGTACAGATCACAGCAGCGGGATACGGGAACTCCTCACTGAACGTCGTCCCGGTTAACGTTGTTTCGTTGTTACGTTGCTGATCAATTAGGGAACATGCTCATTTAAAGTTGCACAATGCTCCCTTATAACGTCGTTTGGCAGCCGCCTGCTTTGGCCACTGCTTGCAGGAAGAGCAGCCCTTTGCAGCTAGCTTGTGGGGGCTTGGAACCAGGGTGGACCGGCAGCCCCCCTAGAAGCTCCCCCTATCAGCTCCCCGCTCCCCTAAGTTCCCTGTGCTGCAGCTGCCTAGCAGGCTAACAATTGGCGGCAGTTCAGATGTCCCTTCCCCCACTACCATGCGCGTCTCTCACACACAGGGTGTGTCTCTCTGTCTCTCTCTGCCATGCTGTCTCCCCTCCCTCCATTCCTGCTGCCTTGTAGAGTGTGAGGCTACATTAACAACAATGGGTTAACCCTTGAGGGCTCAGCCAAGCGCTAGTTTATCATTTAGCAGTAAGGCATTCCCCGGGAAATATTCCACCTTCTGACTTCACCACCTCAACCAAGCTTCACAATTATCATTGCTGTGTACAGTATACAATTGTTTGTTTAAAACTTTTTATATATCAATAAAAATATAGTCTTGTCTATATATATGGGGGGAGGGATAGCTCAGTGGTTTGAGCATTGGCCTGCTAAACCCAGGGTTGTGAGTTCAATCCTTGAGGGGGCCACTTAGGGATCTGGGGCAAAAATTGGGGATTGGTCCTGCTTTGAGCAGGGGGTTGGACTAGATGACCTCTTAAGGTCCCTTCCAATCCTGATATTCTATGATTGTCTAGCGAAAAAAAAGGCCCTGGAACCTAACCCCCACTATTTACATTGATTCTTAAAGGGAAATTGGATTTGCTTAACATTGTTTCGCTTAAAGTAGCATTTTTAAGGAACAGAAGTACAACGTTAAGTGAGGAGTTACTGTACTCTGTTCACAGTCACTGACATGGGAGAGTACAGGACCTTGCTTGGAATCGAGGATTCTCACATCACGAAAAAAATCTCTATGCTGGCTGTTTGTATTTAAGTACCCCCTACACTTTCTCTGCACAGCTTTGAAAAACTTGACACTTGAGATTGTCTAGGGCATTCTGTCCTTTGTACTGAAGTGTTGCCAGCAGATCAGAGGCAAGGTTGTACACTTCTGTTAGGAACGTCGACCAGGATTCAAACCCAAGTAGTGTCTGAACAAGTGGAGTTGCTTCTGCTTGGATAAAAATTCAGTCTGCCGCAAGCGATACACTCGGCAATAAAACACTTAGCGCCTCTAAAACGGCAGTCGTGTACGTCGATTTCCCAAGCAACAACCCCCTCGTAGTGCTGTCTGTGGCTTTAAACCGAGTTGTTCATCTTGTTACAACCGGTTCCGGAGGTAATCTCAGGCTTTCAACTCCCTGGTCGATAAGGCAGTCTCCGAAACGAGCGCATTTGGGTGGGGGTAAGCTCTTTTCGTTACAGCACACAGACGGTCCACTTCTGTGTAGAGACAGCGCCAGCGCTTGTCTAGTAAAGCGGTAATGCATCCCACACAGGTCACACGAATGCAGTTGCTTAAAATGTCACTTAAACTGACTTTGAATGACTTCCCCGTGTCGGCTGCATTACCCGTCACATAAGCCACTGCATTTGAAAAGTCAATTTCATGTTATGCAAGGATCTTTATAACAGCATGCGCAACTGTGGAGTAATGAACGTGTTCGAACTCTACTGTTTCTATGAGCTTAGCAGCAACTGGGCAATCTTCTGAAACCTGCATCCGCTGTATTAGAATATTTGCAATGTGCCAGAGCAGGCTGCCTGGATAGTCATCCACAATTACAGCGACGCGCTAATCCTTCCGTTCGGCACTCGTTGCTCGTTTAGTTCAAAAACGGGGGGAATACGGACTCGTCTCCGTGTACTTGCTTACAGGATACAACCCCCATGTCATACGTCCTCCTTTGGGAATTCTCACAGTTTGGGACTGTCTGGTTTGTCTAGTGGGATATCTACACTGCAACAGGCTCCATCTAGTCTAGTATTGTCGTTCCCCTAGATTTCTGATTTTCCTCGTGTACACGTGCCCGTAATTCTGAGCTGTGGCTTTGTGGCTGTCACGGGCTCTCTGCCCTTGGTTTTCTTTTTCTGGTGCTGGAACATGACGACCTTTCAGGTGGTCACCTGTGCGGCCCTTTTTAACAGGGTCAAGAACTTTGGTGTGAATTGTGTACAATAATTTCCCTCCGCCCACTTGGAGCACGGCGGTGCCGAATTCTTTAACACCCTCCTCAGACGTAACCAGGCTAGGTATTGGTAGGGAATGGCTCGAACAGCCAAAGCACGAGGTGGAAAATCGGATGGAATCGGTGATTCTGGAACTCAAGAGTAATTCTGGAAGAACTGTGGCAATCCGGAGAACACTGGCCCTATCCATCAGGGTTGAAATCACAGTGTGGAAGGTTAAGCGCATGGGTCCAAAAGGGCTTGCCTGACTTTGGGCGGTGCTGAGGGACTTTGTCAAGGTCCTGGTGGATGGAGAAATGTTCATTTCCCTTGATTTGCTGGACTTCCCGGAGGACTGGAGCATCACGGCAAATGGAGCGATGTACGTCCGCACGGGCAGCCAGGGTGTTGGGGTTGACTTTGAGGGTTCCGGTGTGCGACGGGACCCCCGGGGTACAACCTGGAACTGTGGGTGCACCGTGCTCCCTTAACTCCCCAGCCTGGAGTGTCTCACACAGTGCTATGCCAGTGACATGCAGCAAACCCCTCCAGGAGCTGTGATCACTCAGCCATCAGCATGTTTCGCTCCACACCGAGCTGAGTTGCATGAATTCTCCCTGAGCCACTCACGGATCACACAGAGAGAGGCCCAAGCCACTCACCCCAGCCCCCAGCCGTGCACCCCAGAAATATACCATCTTGCCCTGCTCAAGACTCCTTGGACCGTGCAAGCTCATGAATTAATTTGCCGCTCCAACAAAGGGGAGTGGTCCTCCAACGGCCCTTGTTAAGCCGAGCTGGGAGTCTCTAAACACTTCAACCGGTTTTAGATAAAACATCAACCAGATTTATTAACTACACAAAGACAGATTTTCAATGATTATAACTGGGGGGAGGAGGTCTGTGTGCGCGCAAATATTTGACGTACAAATACTTGAGGTCCAAAAAATACGAGTTTGCCCCCAAACCGAGCAGGACTCGATCGAACGTTTGCGGGTTCTGCACAAGACAGTTCAACATTTAAAGCACCCTGGACAAATTCACGGCCCGGCGTTGTCCCGGTGGCAGGGAAGACGACTTCTTCTCATTGTACGCTGTGGCCGGGAGCTGGCCTGTGGCCATCAAGGAACAAAAGCTTTTGGTACAGCTTTCAGTGTGTCCCGATGAGGGTTAAATATGGATTAATTAACGAAGCCGCTGCCTTTACAACAGAGTATGTTCCAGAGAGAAAGTCGCACAGACACAAACTTGCCATCCAGAGAAACCCACTCGCTGTTTGTCTCACAGTATTAAACATCGGCGCTTGTGGAAAACTGGTTAAACTGTCTGGGGTAAAAACCTGGACAGTTGGGGGTTGCCGAGACCCAAAGTCCCTGTCTTAGAATCATAGACTATCCGGGTTGGAAGGGACCTCAGGAGGTCATCTAGTCCAACCCCCTGCTCAAAGGGGGACCAATCCCCAATTTTTGCCCCAGATCCCTAAATGGCCCCCTCAAGGATTGAACTCACAACCCTGGGTTTAGCAGGCCAATGCTCAAACCACTGAGCTATCCCTCCCCCTTAAGCAATGACCAGTGGAAAGTCTCACTCTTTGGGGCTCCGGGACAGACAACCCCGGGCCTCTCTGCTTTCCGTCACCGCTCGGGCCCAGCCCTGACAGAGCGCCCCCTGCTGGAAGAGGTGAGGCGGCCGGGCGCTTCCCCCCACAGCCAGCGCCCGCTGCTGGAAGCCAGGACTCCTGGGTTCTGTTGCTGGTCTGCGGGCCCCAGACGCTGTCTCAGGATAAGGAATACGTCGGGTTCACCATGCTCCCCAACCAGCTGCATCAGAAATGTGTGAAGAAGGGATTTGGCTTCACCCTCATGGTGGCAGGTGAAGGGTTAAACCCCATGTGCCCCAACAACCCACCCCCTGCTGGGGAGAGAACCCAGGAGTCCTGGCTCCCAGCCCACTGCTCTAACCCACTAGACCCCCACTCCCCTCGCAGAGCCGAGGAGAGAACCCAGGAGTCCTGGCTCCCAGCCCCCGTGCTCTAACCCACTAGACCCCCACTCCCCTCGCAGAGCCGAGGAGAGAACCCAGGAGTCCGGGCTCCCAGCCCCCCTGCTCTAACCCACTAGACCCTCCACTCCCCTCGCAGAGCCGAGGAGAGAACCCAGGAGTCCTGGCTCCCAGCCCCCCCTGCTGTAACCCACTAGACCCCCGCTCCCCTCCCAGAGCCGAGGAGAGAACCCAGGAGTCCGGGCTCCCAGCCCCCCCCTGCTGTAACCCACTAGACCCCCGCTCCCCTCCCAGAGCCGAGGAGAGAACCCAGGAGTCCGGGCTCCCAGCCCCCCCTGCTCTAACCCACTAGACCCCCCACTCCCCTCTGGACACAAAGGGGTTAAAACCATAGAGCTCAGCAGCGTCCTTCCTTTGGGGGGGGCTGTGACGTCACAATGAAGGGCCCTTCCCCGTCCCCCAGCGGGGGCGAGCCCGGGAGCGGGGGAATTTCAACACCCCCCTGCTTTGCGGGGCGCTCTTAAAGGGCCAGCGCCATCCGCGCCCCCGCGGAGCGGTGAGTCCGGGCTGGGAGCGGCGGGGGCGGGGCGGGTAGAGCCCCGGTGTGGGATTGGGGGGGGGGTCATATGATGTAAATCGCCCCCGCTCCCATCAATCCGGAGTCACCCCTGACTGCAACGGGGGCAGGGCCGGGTTCTGATCTCAGCTCCCCTGGGATCAATCCGGTGTCACTCCTGGATCTCAGCTCCTCTGGGGTCAATCCGGAGTCACTCCTGGATCTCAGCTCCCCCGGGATCAATGCGGAGTCACTCCTGACTGCAATGGGGGCAGGGCCGGGTTGTGATCTCAGCTCCCGCAGAGTCAATCTGGAGTCACTCCTGATTACCACGGGGGCAAGGCCGGGTTCTGATCTCAGCTCCCCTGGGATCAATCCAGTGTCACTCCTGGATCTCAGCTCCCCCGGGATCAATCCGGAGTCACTCCTGACTGCAATGGGGGCAGGGCCGGGTTCTGATCTCAGCTCCCCAGGGTCAATCCAGAGTCACTCCTGATTACCACGGGGGCAGGGCTGGATTCTGATCTCTGCTCCCTGGGGTCAATCCGGAGTCACTCCTGACTGCAATGCGGGCAGGGCCAGGTTCTGCTCTCAGCTCCCCAGGGTCAATCCGGAGTCACTCCTGATTACTACGGGGGCAGGGCTGGATTCTGATCTCTGCTCCCCGGGGTCAATCCAGAGTCACCCCTGACTGCAATGGGGGCAGGGTGGGGTTCTGATCTCAGCTCTCCCAGGGTCAATCCGGAGTCACCTCTGATTACAATGGGGGCAGGGCTGGAGTCTGATCTCAGCTCCCTCTAGCTACCACATTAGACCGGATCAGAGTAATTACTTCATGAATACAACCTAGCGTTTCAGAATCCTGCCCGAGACTGGGGCCCGTTGCGCCGGGCGCTGCACAGACCCCCCCCGTCCGAGATCGGGGCCCCCATCACGCCGGCCGCTTGTCGTTCCAGGCCAAGGGGAGGCGCGTGCTGCCGGTGGACGAGGGGCGGAAGGAGATCTCCAGGGACGCCATGCCGCAGAATTACAGAGCTGCTCTGGCCTTGTGTAGGGACCTGGCCCCCCGCCGAGCTGGGACTGGCTCCGTTGGGCCTTGGAGAACCCAGAAGGTCTTTAACCCTTTGATGGCCCCACATTCAGACACTTCCAGCCTGCTAGGGACCGTGGTGACCATCTGGTTTGGCCTCCTGCCTAACCCGGGCCAGACGTCCCCACTGGGTGGTTCCTCCATCCAGCCCATATCTGATGGCTGAGCTAGAGCGGAGTTTTCAGCGAGACACCCCCACCCCCGTGACAGGCCTCTGAGAGACGGCGAATCCATCATCTCCCTGGCTAGGACCTTCCAGTGGTATCCCACCATCCTCCTCTGCCCCACTGACTCCAAAGGAGCAAAGGCCTGTTGGCCCTAGTTGGGGTCTGGCCCCATTGACTCCAATAGAGTGACACCCCATTGACATCTGGCCCCATTGACTCCAACAGAGCGACGCTCTATTGACCCCAGCAAGGGATCTGGCTCCACTGACTCCACCATCTCCCCATTTTTCTCCCCAGGCTTCCCCCTCCCCAAGACCGACGTGAGGTGGATGGAGCGAGGGGAAGAGCCGTGGGGCCCTGATCTCCCCTCCCCCGAGGCTGGGGGGACCCCCGGTGAAACCCACACAGGTGAGGAATGAGGGAGACCCCTAAGAGGAAGGTCAGAACTGGGGCCCTTCCAAACTTTGTCCCGTGACGCTCGCGGGAGCTCTGGATGGGAAGTTGGGTCTAGGGGTTAGAGAAGGGGGGGCTGGGAGCCAGGACTCCTGGGTTCTTCCCCCAGCTCTGGGAGAGGAGTGGGGTCTGGTGTGTTAGAGCCGGCATACTGGGAGTCAGGACTCCTGGGTTCTCTCCCTGGCTCTGGAAGGGGAGTGGTAAAGTGGGGGCTGGGAGCCAGGACTCCTGGGTTCCACCTTCACTTTCAGTCCGTCTTCGAGCGATGGTCCCTATAGTTATCCATTAAGGGTTGACTCTTGCGCCAAGTGTCTGGCCCAGTGTCCGCTGGTCCGCGCATGCGCCCTTCCTTCGCCTCACGGTGTCGTCCGAGGCCATAAAGGGCGGGGTGGTCCGACCGCGCCTCCCGTTCCTTCTCCCCCGCCGACATGGTCCGAGTCCAAGTCTCTGACGCCCTTTAAAAAACAGCCGTGGTCGAGTTATCCAGAGCTCGTTTTATTCTAGCTTCGGCTGTTCTCCGTCTCGTTGGGCGTTGAGCGGGAGTTCTTAGGAGATGAGAGACTTCGGGGACCCCGTTCACCAGCCCTCCCGTCCAGGGACCGCTCACACAATCCAACCGGGTGTTAACGCTCAACAGATCAAGACTTAAAGACCTCGCAAGGCATGCACTGTACAAACCGTATCGTAATCCCATCGGCCTGGTCAAGATGGGGGTGCCCGGGTGTTGCGTTGGGGTGCAGAGTGTCACAGTTACAGGTACATAACCTCCTCTTCCAGTCCCGTTCACCCCCCGGTCTCCTGTCTCTCTTCCAGCTGCCGGGGCAGCCGCGTCCCCGGCCCCCCGCCGCAAACCGGCCGGCCGCTCCTACCAGTGCCCGGAGTGCGGGAAATCCTTCCGGCAGAGCTCCCACCTCCTCCAGCACCAGACCACGCACACGGGCGAGCGGCCCTACCGCTGCCCGGACTGCGGCCGGGCCTTCAGCCAGAGCTCCGACCTGGTGCGGCACCAGCGCGTCCACACGGGCGAGCGGCCCTACCGCTGCCCCGACTGCGGCCGGGCCTTCAGCCAGAGCTCCAACCTGCTGCAGCACCGGCGGGCCAGCTCCGGCGCCCGCCCCTTCCGCTGCGCCCAGTGCGGCAAGGACTTCGGCCGCAGCTCCCACCTGCTCAAGCACCAGGCCACCCACTCCGGCGAGCGGCCCTTCGGCTGCGCCGACTGCGGCAAGCGCTTCGGCCACAGCTCCAGCCTGCTCCAGCACCGGCGGGTCCACGCCGGCCAGCGGCCCTTCGGCTGCGCCGACTGCGGCAAGAGCTTCCTGCAGAGCTCCGACCTGCTCAAACACCGGCGGGTCCACACCGGGGAGAAGCCCTACACCTGCGGGGAGTGCGGGCGCGGCTTCAGCCAGCGCTCCCACGTGGTCAAACACCGCCGGGTCCACAGCCGGGGCAAGCCCTGATGGGCCGGGGGGGCAAGATGGGGGGCAATCGGGGGGGAGATGGGGGCGGGTGAGCCGTGAGAGGGGAGATGGGGGCAGATGAGATCGGGAGAAGGGAGATGCGGGCGGATTAGATCGGGAGAGGACGGCCTATGGGGACAGCTACCACAGGGGACAGCTCTGGGCGCCGGACCCCCGAGAGACTCTGCCACGGGGCAGCCCAGGATACACGAGCCGCGGGGCACCTCACCGGGCTGCCAGAGCTGTGCCACCGGGAGCCGGCTGGGCTGTTTTGGCCACAGGGAGACCCCCCCACGGCACAGACACCCCGATGGAGGAGCCGACCAGGGGGCTCTCGGTGCCGGCTGGACACAGGAAACGCCCAGCTGCGGGGGAAACTCGGGGCTCGGCAGAGACTCGGCCACGGATGGAGACGCTCGGCAGGGAGCTACACACGCTGCTTCGGGCGGGGTGGGAAGGGGGTGCGGATATCAAGTGGGGTGTCTGCCGTGGGGGGGGTGTAGGCAAGCTCCCAAATTCCCCCCATCCCCTCCCTGAGCCCCAGCCCCCCATCTGCCCACTGTACCCCAAATCCCCTCCCAGCTCCCCAGATCCTCTCCCCGCCCCCTCAGCTAAACTGTGCCCTCTCAGCCATTCTCTGCCCCCAAATCCCTCCCTGCCCCATAGCCACGCCGCCCCAATGGCCTCCAACCCCCTCCGTCACTCCCCCTGCCTCCTCTAGCCATTCCCCTGTCCCCTAAAGCTGGATGGGCACATGGGTCTGAGCCGGGGGATGTTCTGAGGGAGGAGGCGGGATACCAGGCTAGATGGGCCCATGGGTCTGACCCAGGCCTGCTGGTCCAATCCTTCTCTCTCCAGCTGGCCCTGGGGTTTCCTAGCTCGGTTCCCCCCCACGCCCGGGCCCCTCTGGGACAGTTCAGAGCCTGGCTCCCCGTTGTCTGGGCCCCACTGCGTGGACTTTTCTTCGTCGCCGGCGCGAGGGGCAGCTGAGGGGGGAGCTCGCCATGGGTCGCACCCGGGCTCTGGGCAGGAGGCCAATAAATACGGGCTGAGAGAAACGGGCGGCCTGCGTGTCTGTCTCTGCGCCCCACGGCGCCCCACCGGGCTCAGGCAGGATTGTCGAGGGAGAGCGCCCCCTGCTGGCCCCCCCCGCAGCACACCGCCCCCTTCCTGCCCCACGGGGGCCAGCCCGGCGGAGCGCAGGGCTGGGGTGGCCAATGGGAGGGCGGCCGCGGGCGCGTCACGGTTTCCTTTCGCTTCTCGGTGCGAGAGGAAGTGGGCAGAGCAGACGCGGCCAGGTGCAGCGGGAGCTCAAAGCAACGCAGACGCCGCCATGGTGAGCACCCCACGGCGTATCCCCGGCCCTCCTGCCCCACTCCCTACAGCGCCCCCTGCTGGGCGAGGCCGGGCTGGGGTAGCCGGGAGCTCCCCCCACAGCCAGCGCCCTGCCCCACTCCACAGCGCCCCCTGCTGGGAGAGGCACTGGAAGCCCGGACTCCTGGGTTCTCTCCCCAGCTCTGGGAGGGGAGTGGGGTCTAGGGGCTAGAGCAGGGGGGGCTGGGAGCCAGGACTCCTGGGTTCTCTCCCCAGCTCTGGGAGGGGAGTGGGGTCTAGGGGCTAGAGCAGGGGGGGCTGGGAGCCAGGACTCCTGGGTTCTCTCCCCAGCTCTGGGAGGGGAGTTGGGTCTAGTGATTGGAGCTGGGGGAGCTGGGCGCCCGGACTCCTGGGTTCTATTGCTACTCTGCTGGCCCCAGACCCAGGCTCTCTCTGTCTCAGGATAAGGAATACGTCGGGTTCGCCACCCTCCCCAACCAGCTGCATCGGAAATCCGTGAAGAAGGGATTCGACTTTACTCTGATGGTGGCAGGTAAAGGGTTAAACCCCAGGTGCCCCTACAGCCCCCTGCCCCTGCTCTAACCCACCAGACCCCACTCCCCTCCCAGAGCCAGGGAGAGAACCCAGGAGTCCTGGCTCCCAGCCCCCCTGCTCTAACCCACCACACCCCACTCCCCTCCCAGCGCTGGGGAGAGAACCCAGAGTCCTGGCTCCCAGCCCCCCTGCTCTAAGCACCAGCCCCCACTCCCCTCCCAGAGCTGGGGAGAGAACCCAGGAGTCCTGGCTCCCAGCCCCCCCTGCTCTAACCCACCTGACCCCACTCCCCTCCCAGCGCTGGGGAGAGAACCCAGGAGTCCTGGCTCCCAGCCCCCCCTGCTCTAACCCACTAGCCCCCGCTCCCCTCCCAGTGCTGGGGAGAGAACCCAGGAGTCCTGGCTCCCAGCCCCCCTGCTCTAATCCACCAGCCCCCGCTCCCCTCCCAGTGCTGGGGAGAGAACCCAGGAGTCCTGGCTCCCAGCCCCCCCTGCTCTAACCCACCAGCCCCCGCTCCCCTCCCAGTGCTGGGGAGAGAACCCAGGAGTCCTGGCTCCCAGCCCCCCCCTGCTGTAACCCACTAGCCCCCGCTCCCCTCCCAGCGCTGGGGAGAGAACCCAGGAGTCCGGGCTCACCCCCCCGCCCCGGTCCCCCCCTGCAGGGGAGTCTGGGCTGGGGAAGTCTACGCTGATCGACAGCCTGTTCCTGACGGATCTGTACAAGGATCGGACCCTGCTGGACGCCCAGGGTGAGTGGGGGGAAGCGGTGGGGCGGGACCCAGGGCTGTATGAGGGTGGGTGGGGGGTCCGGGGTGCGGCCGGCGTGGGGTGGCACCCAGGGGTCTTTGGGGGCTGGGGAGTTGGGTGGGGTGATCTGGGAGTGTAGCGGGGTGAGTGAGGGGCCTGGGGTGTGGTCAGGGTGGGGTGGGACTCGGGGGGGGGAGGGGGGAGCCCGCCCCCCCGGCACTGACCCCGTTCCCCCCCCCCCCAGCACGCATCCCGCAGACCCTGGCGATCGAGCGGCGAGCGGTGGAGCTGGAGGAAGGCGGCGTCCGGGTGAAACTCACCGTCGTGGACACCCCGGGCTTTGGGGACGCCGTGGACAACGCTGACTGGTGAGGGGGAGAGGCCGGGGGACACCCCTGCCCAGGCCGGGCCATAGTGGACAATATTGACCAGGGGTATGGCGGAGCAGTGCATTGTGGGAGACGCTCACGAAGCCCCATGCCTTCCAGTCCCAGCTGGGAGCCCATAGAGGACTATATGGACTGGCAGGAATGGGGAGCTTCTGGGGGGCTGGCAGAGCAGTGCATTGTGGGAACACCTCACCAACCTCCACCTGCCCCTTCCCCTGGGCTGGTCTCAGCTGGGGGCCCATACTGGACTATACTGACCAGTAGGGATCCGGGGAGCGGGGAGTAGATTCAGGGGGAGGATTGGGAGAGTGTGGGGCGGGGGTCTGTCAGGGCAGTGCATTGTGGGACAGACTCTAACCCCTCCCCAGAGTTGGTCCCTGCTGGGGGCTGATACTAGACTATATGGACCAGCAGGGATCCTGGGGGAAGTTAGTGGAGGGAGGGGGGCTGTCACAGCAGTGCATTGTAGGAGACAGGCTCGAACCCCTCACAATGGGTGGTCCCAGCCGGGGGTCCATACTGGACTATATGGACCAGCAGGGATTGTGGGAGAGAGAGGAGAGATTTGGGCGCAGAGGGTGCTGGTGGAGCAGTGCATTGTGGGAGACCCGCACTAACCCCCCCCACCCCTTCCGCTTCTCCCCGGGGCTGGTCCCAGCTGGGGGTCCATACCGGACTATATGGACCAGCAGGGATTGTGGGGAGAGAGGCGAGATTTGGGCGCGGAGGGTGCTGGTGGAGCAGTGCATTGTGGGAGACCCGCACTAACCCTCACCTTCCTCTTCTCCCCGGGGCCGGTCCCAGCTGGGGGTCCATAGTGGACTATATTGACCAGCAGTTCGAGCAGTTCTTCCGGGACGAGAGCGGGCTGAACCGGAAGAACATCACGGACGGGCGGGTTCACTGCTGCCTCTACTTCCTCTCGCCCTTCGGCCATGGGTACGGGGGCGGTGTGCTGGGCTGGGGGGGGGGGGGGGGCTGCGGGTGGGGAGTGTCACGAGGCGGTGGGGGGCACTGGCGGTCGTGGGGGCTGGGATAAGGCAGGGGTGCATTGGGGCACTGGGAGGGGTCACATGGGGTGCTGGCGATTGGGGGGGTCATCTCGGGGCACCAGGGGACACTGGATTATTTGGGGGGGTCACTCAGGGATGTGGGGGTACTGGGGGGATATAGGGGCCCTCGGAGCCATTGGTGGGCTGAAGGACGGTGGGGGTCATTGAAGGGAGGTGGGGGGGCACAGGGGCTATTTGGGGGTGCCTCACTCCCTGCCCCCCCAGGCTGCGCCCCCTGGACGTGGCGTTCCTACGCGCCGTGCAGCACAAGGTGAACATCGTGCCGGTGATCGGCCGAGCCGACGCGTTGACCCCCCGGGAGGTGGGGGCCATGAAGGAGAAGGTGAGAGTCGGGGCGGGGGTTTCTAGAAGGGGGAAGGGTCCCCCAGCCCATGTGCCCCCCCATATCTCCCTGCACCCCAAATTCCTCCCCAGTCCTCACAGCCTGTCCCGGTGCCCCAAATGTCTATCCTTCCACCGCACGTTTCTCCCAATCCCAACCCACAGTCCCTGTACCCCCATATCCCTCCTCAACTGAAAGCCCCTCCCCCTGCACCCCAAATCCCTCTCCATTCCAAGCCACATCCCCCTGCCCCCCAAATTTGCCGCTCTACCCCACATCCCTCCCTGAGCCTCCCCACATCCCTCTGCACCCCGAATTTCTCTCATTGTACCCAATTTTCTCCCAATCCCAGCCCACATCACCCTGTACCCCAAATTCCCCCGATCCCTGACCACATCTTCCTGTACCCTGATCCCCCCGGTGACCCCACCCATCCTTCCTGAACCCCCAGGCCCCCTGCTTCTCCCACAGGGGTGGGGGAGGGGTCTGTGTTGAGCATGAGGGTTTTGGGGTGACTCTTCCCCCCCCCCCAACATCCCTAGATCCGGCAGCAGCTGGAGGAAAACGCCATCAGCGTCTACCAGTTCCCCGACTGCGACTCGGACGAGGACGAGGAATTCAAGGCCCAGGACGCGGAGCTGAAGGTGAGAAGGGCCCAGCGTGGGGGGGGGGGGGGGAGTTCTGGGGGGGCTACAGGAAAGGGGGGGTTCTGGACACCCCATAAACCCCCCTCCTCCTCCTCCCCCTCCCAGGGCAGCATCCCCTTCGCCGTGGTTGGTTCCAATGACATCGTCCGGGAGACCAAGGAAAAGGCCTTCCGGGGGCGCACGTACCCCTGGGGGGCTGTGGAAGGTAGGGGGGCCGTGGGGCAGGGAGCGGGATGAGGCTGGAGGGCCAGCTGGGGGGCAGAGGGGCAGTAGGGGATACCATGGGGCAGGGGCATCGTGGGACAGGGAGTGGAGTGGGGGGCTAGGGAGTCTTGGGGGGGGGGTCAACTGGGGCACCAGGGGGTGGGAGGATAAGTAGGGGGTGCTGGGGTCATTGGCTGGCACGAGCGTCAGTGGGGGGCACTGGAGGTAGAGGGGGCCAGTGGGGGATGCTAGGGGTCGGTAGGGGACACTGGGAGGCAGATGGGTCAGTGGGTTGTGGATTGGGGGGTCTGTGGTGGGCACTGGGGGAGGCCAGGGGGTAGTGGGGGGCCCTGGGGGGCAGAGGGGTCAGTGGGGGGGCACCAGGGGCAGAAGGGGCACTGGGGAGGGCAGGGGGCACTGGGGGCCAGAGGGAGGAATACAGGGGTCAGTGGGCAGCAGAGGGGGCACCAGGGGTCAGAGGGGGGAACTGGGGGAGGCCAGGGGCAGAGCGGTCAGTGGGGAGCAGAGGGAGTACCGGGGGGTCAGTAGGGTGTGCTAGGGGGCAGAAGGGGCACTGGGGGAGGTCGGGGGGGGGGCAGAGGGGTCAGTAGGGAGCCCTGAGGGAGGCCGGGGGGCAGAGGGGGAACAGGGGTCAGTGGGGGGAACCAGGGACACCGGGGCCCCACGACCTCTCTGCCGCCCCCCAGTGGAGAACCCGGCGCACTGCGACTTTCTGAAGCTGCGCACCATGCTGGTGCGGACCCACATGCAGGACCTGAAGGAGGTGACCCAGGAGATCCACTACGAGAACTACCGGGCCCACTGCATCCAGAGCCTGACCCGCGTGCGGGCCCGCGACCGCGCCAGCCGCATGTGAGCCCCGCCGGGGCAGGGGGCACGGGGCAGCAGGCCGAGCTGGGGGGCAGGGATGGGGGCAGCCAGGGGGTTGAAATGAACCTGGGCGCGATGGGGACCCTGCCCCCCCATGTCGCTGACCCGTCTCCCTTCCTCCCCCCAGGAAACTGTCCCGGCAAAGCGCCACCGAGCTCCCGCTGCTGCCCCTGGCGGAGACGGACACGGAGAAGAACTGATCCAGGGAGAAGGATGAAGAGGTGAGTGGGGCACGGGGGGGGGGGGGGGGGGGCTCTGCCCTCCGTTATACCCAGCCCCCGGTCCCGGCGCCCAGATAAGGGGTCCCCTGTTCCCAGCCACCACCCCGCAGCGGCCGTGTCTCACCCCCCCCCTTCTCTCGCTCCCCCCAGCTGCGCCGGATGCAGGAAATGCTGCAGAAAGATGCACGCCCAGATTAAGCAGAGCCAGGGGAGCAGTCGGACACCCTGTGAGGATTTCAGGGGTCCCCCCGAGGGCAGTACCACCCATGGAGCGTCTTTTGGATAGAGCAGCAGAAGGGAGAGGGGTGATTCTCTGGGGCAGCCTGCTAAGCCGCACTCACAGCCCCCCCCCAAATCCCTGCTCACCCGAGGCCCCCAATTTACCAGCCCCCGAACCCTAAATTCCCTATTCCCCCAATCACCCCCTATTCTCTCCCTTCCCGGCTTTGCCCCTAACGCCTCCTTCAATAAACTCACCCCTGTGTTTGCACCACTGCTCCCTGTGTCTGTTTTGGGGGGGCCATGACCCCTCTTCTTTCTGGCCCACAGCACCACATGTGTGGGGAGGGGAGCCCCAAAAATGGACATGACAGAGAAACTGACCTCCTCAAAAAGGGAAGGTTTTATTACTTAAAAAAAACGAGAAAAAGAGACAAACTCAGTACTGAACTTTGGGGGGGGGGGGGTCCTAGGGTGATAGCTGGGGCATGGTCTGGATGGGGGGGGCGTTGATACACTGGGGGTTGTTGTAGAAATGGGGAGCTGGGGTGTAATGAACAGGAGAAATCGGGGGCTGGGGGGGGACTTCTCGGGGGAGCTGAACTGGGGGGTGTTGAAGTGGGGGGTTGGGGGTTGGATTTGTCCCCCAGCAGGGGTTTGAGTCCGTCTGTCCGTGCCCGGCCGTCAGTCCCGGGGGCAGCTGTCCGTCACTCCCTCCTGGCAGCGGGCGTGGGCGGGACCGTCCCGGGGGCAGCTGTCCGTCACTCCCTCCTGGCAGCGGGCGTGGGCGGAGCGTCCCGGGGGCAGCTGTCCGTCACTCCCTCCTGGCAGCGGGCGTGGGCGGGAGCGTCCCGGGGGCAGCTGTCCGTCACTCCCTCCTGGCAGCGGGCGTGGGCGGGGAGGTCCCGGGGCAGCTGTCCCGTCACTCCCTCCTGGCAGCGGGCGTGGGCGGGAGCGTCCCGGGGGCAGCTGTCCGTCACTCCCTCCTGGCAGCGGGCGTGGGCGGGAGCGTCCCGGGGCTGGGCGTGGGCGGGCCCCTCCTGGCTGTGGGCGTGGGCGGGCCCGTCCGGGGCTGGGCGTGGGCGGGCCCGTCCTGGTAGTGGGTGTACTTGCGGGCCGAGCCGTGGGCGCGGGCGGCCGGGTACCGGGCCCGGTTCCGGTCCAGTTTGCGCAGGGCGGCGCGGGGCAGGTCCACCCGGCACTGCTGGGCCAGCGAGACCAGATAGAGCAGGACGTCGCTCAGCTCCTCCGCCAGCGCCGCCCGCTCACCCGGCCCCAGCCCGGCAGCCCCGCCCGCGCCTCCGGCTCCGCCCGCCACTGGCTGCAGGGAGAGAGACGCGCACGGAGTCACGCGCCGCCAGACAGACGCACACGGAGCAGGGGCCCCGGGACAGACAGACGCCACACGGAGCAGGGGCCCCGGGACAGACAGACGCCGCACGGAGCAGGGGCCCCGGGACAGACAGACGCGCACGGAGCAGGGGGCCCCGGGACGGACGCGCACGGAGCAGGGCCCCGGGACGGACGCGCACGGAGCAGGGGGCCCCGGGACAGACAGACGCGCACGGAGCAGGGGGCCCCGGGACAGACAGACGCGCACGGAGCAGGGGGCCCGGGACAGACAGACGCACACGGAGCAGGGGGCCCCGGGACGGACGCGCACGGAGCAGGGGGCCCCGGGACGGACGCGCACGGAGCAGGGGGCCCGGGACACCCACCCCCACTCCCTTGTGCCCAGAATTGAATCCGCCATGTCAGCTGCAGCCATTAGGTGGCGACGTTGTTCAAACCTGCCCCCGCCCAGCAGTGTCACAAGTGTCTGGGACTCAGCCTGCCCCAGCCCCTGGGCTGTGTGTGTGGGGGGAGCTGGGGGCAGGTCCATCCCTCCATCCCTCCCCAGGGGGGTCCCCGCGGCTCCCCCCCCCACCCCCGCTCATACTCACAAGAGCTCGGCCACTTCCCCCACTTCCCCCACCAGCGCCAGGAGCAGGTTTCGGGGCTGGTGGAACCGGCCCCCACCCCCGCTCGGCCACGAACTCGGCCTGGAGCCGCCGGCTGGAAAAGAGAAAGGGGGGGTGGGGGTGGGTTTAGAAAAGTGTGCGGGTCGGGAGTAGGGCACCAGCAGAGCTGGGGGGCAGGGCTGGGCTAGCAGGGGCTGCGGGTCGGGAGTGAGGGGCACCAGCAGAGCTGGGGGCAGGGCTGGGCTAGCAGGGGGCTGCGGGTCGGGAGTGAGGGGCACCGGCAGAGCTGGGGGGGGGCAGGGCTGGGCTATCGGGGCTGCGGGTCGGGAGTGAGGGGCACCGGCAGAGCTGGGGGGCAGGGCTGGGCTATCGGGGCTGCGGGTCGGGAGTGAGGGGCACCGGCAGAGCTGGGGGTCAGGGCTGGGCTAGCAGGGGGCTGCGGGTCGGGAGTGAGGGGCACCGGCAGAGCTGGGGGTCAGGGCTGGGCTATCGGGGCTGCGGGTCGGGTGAGGGGCACCGGCAGGGCTGTGGGGTGCAGGGCTGGGCTAGCAGGGGGCTGCGGGTCGGGAGTGAGGGGCACCGGCAGAGCTGGGGGGGGGGGGGGGAAGGGCTATCGGGGCTGCAGGTCGGGAGTGAGGGGCACCGGCAGGGCTCGGGGGGGGGGGGTAACTCACATGTCCTCCAGGGAGGGTCAGCGCTGAATGTAAATCCCCCCGGGGTCCCCCCCTCGGCTCCCTGCTCTTCGGCTTCGGAGATCTGGACAGGAGCCGGCGCCCCCTGCAGGAGCCGGAGGAAATCACAAGGTGACCCCAGAACCCCAACTTCCACCCGGCCCTGCCCCCAAACCCGCCCCCACACACTAGCGCCTGGCACCCCCCAGCACACCATGGACTGTGGAGGGCCCAGCATTCGGGGTCAGTGCACAGTGACCTGGGGCAGAGCTGGAGTGGGGGGTCAGGGGCTGGGCTGGCAGGGGGCTGCGGGTCGGGAGTGAGGGGCACCGGCAGACCGGGGGGGGAGGGGGATGAACCCCAGAGGGTTCTGGTGCCTGGGCCCCCCCCACAGCCCAGCTGGCCCCGCATCTGGAGAAACGCCCCCAAATCGCCCCCTCACACACATGCCCCCCACCCCCATCCCAGGCTGCAATTCCCTCCCCCTGCCCCCCCCCTGCAGCCCCCGCCCCCAGGCTGCAATTCCCTCCCCCCGCCCCCCCCTGCAGCTCCCGCCCCCATCCCAGTCTGCAATTCCCTCCCCCCCTGCAGCTCCCGCCCCCCTGGCTGCAATTCCCCCCCCCCGCCCCCCTAGGCTGCAATTCCCGCCCCCCTGCAGCTCCCGCCCCCCCCAGGCTGCAATTCCCTCCCCCCGCCCCCCCTGCAGCTCCCGCCCCCCCAGGCTTCAATTCCCTCCCACCGCCCCCCCCTGCAGCCCCCGCCCCCCCAGGCTGCAATTCCCTCCCACCGCCCCGCCCTGCAGCCCCCCGCCCCCCCAGGCTGCAATTCCCTCCCACCGCCCCCCCCTGCAGCCCCCGCCCCCCCAGGCTGCAATTCCCTCCCACCGCCCCCCCCTGCAGCCCCCGCCCCCCCAGGCTGCAATTCCCTCCCACCGCCCCCCCCTGCAGCTCCCGCCCCCCCAGGCTGCAATTCCCTCCCACCGCCCCCCCCCTGCAGCTCCCCGCCCCCCCAGGCTGCAATTCCCTCCCACCGCCCCCCCCCTGCAGCTCCCGCCCCCCCAGGCTGCAATTCCCCCACACACACCTGGCTCCCCTCCCGGCGCGGCCCATCCATGCCTCCCTCGAGCCCCGATACCGCGCCTGCCTGCGCCCCTCCAGCCAATCAGAGCGGGAGCCTGACCCCGGCCGGCCAATGGGCTCGCCCGACCCGCGCCGCAGCCAATCAGCAAGGGGAGGCCGTGGCAAGGTGGGCGCGCGGGGACCGAGGTTGTCCCGAGCATGCGCAGTGACGCTGCTGAGGCCGCTGCCCGGTTTCTTCCCGGGCGTGTGAGTTTCGTGCCCGCTCTGTGCCGGTGGCACGTGGGGTCTGGGGGCAGCCGGGGGCTGGAGCCGCGTGTGCACGTGGGGGCCGGGAGCTAATGCACCCGCTGCAAACCCTGCGTGGGAGGGGAGCCCCCCCCAGCCCCTCCTCCCAGCCCTGCTCCCCGAACCCCATTACCAGCCCCTCCCCCCAGCACCCCATTACCAGCCCCCCCCAGCCCCTCCTCCCAGCCCCCCCAGCCCCCCCTCCCAGCCGTGTCCCCTGCACCCCATTACCAGCCCCTCCCCCCAGCACCCCATTACCAGCCCCTCCTCCCAGCCCCTCCCAGCCCCCCCCAGCGCTGTCCCCTGCACCCCATTACCAGCCCCTCCCCCCAGCCCTGACCCCAGCACCCCATTACCAGCCCATCCCCCCGAACCCCATTACCAGCCCCTCCCCCCACCCTGCCCCCCGAACCCCATTACCAGCCCCTCCCCCCAGCACCCCCATTACCAGCCCCTCCCCCCAGCACCCCATTACCAACCCCTCCCCCCAGCCCTGTCCCCTGCGCCCCATTACCAGCCCCTCCCCCCAGCCCTGCCCCCCAAACCCCATCACCAGCCCCTCCCCCCGCCCTGCCCCCGAACCCCATTACCAGCCCCTCCCCCAGCCCTGCCCCCGAACCCCATTACCAGCCCCTCCCCCCAGCCCTGCCCCCCGAACCCCATCACCAGCCCCTCCCCCCGCCCTGCCCCCCGAACCCCATTACCAGCCCCTCCCCCAGCCCTGCCCCCGAACCCCATTACCAGCCCCTCCCCCCAGCCCTGCCCCCCGAACCCCATTACCAGCCCCTCCCCCAGCCCTGCTCCCCGAACCCCATTACCAGCCCCTCCCCCAGCCCTGCCCCCGAACCCCATTACCAGCCCCTCCCCCCGCCCATCCCCCCGAACCCCATTACCAGCCCCTCCCCCCGCCCTGCCCCCGAACCCCATTACCAGCCCATCCCCCCGCCCTGCCCCCCGAACCCCATTACCAGCCCATCCCCCGAACCCCATTACCAGCCCCTCCCCCCGCCCTGCCCCCCGAACCCCATTACCAACCCCTCCCCCCGCCCTGCCCCCCAAACCCCATTACCAGCCCATCCCCCCAGCACCCCATTACCAGCCCCTCCCCCCAGCCCTGCCCCCCGAACCCCATTACCAGCCCCTCCCCCCAGCCTGACCCCAGCACCCCATTACCAGCCCATCCCCCAGCACCCCATTACCAGCCCATCCCCCCAGCCTTGACCCCAGCACCCCATTACCAGCCCATCCCCCCAGCCCTGCCCCCAGCACCCCATTACCAGCCCCTCCCCCACAGCCCTGCCCCCTGTGCCCCATTACCAGCCCCTCCCCCAGCCCTGCCCCCTGCACCCCATTACCAGCCCTTTCCCCCAGCCCTGTCCCCAGCACCCCATTACCAGCCCCTCCTCCCAGCTGTGCCCCCCCACACCCCCAGTGCTGGCGACTCCCCCTCAAGCCGTGACCCACCCCCCACCCTCCCGCTGTACCCCCCTCCGTGTGCCGGAGAGCCCCTGGCCGGTGCATGCACAGAGGCATGGGGGGGACGCGGGGTCTCCCCTCCCCCCTCCCCACATTCCTGCCAGTGGGGCTGAGCCCAGCTGCAGGGCCCTGCCGGGAAAGGCCCAGAGTGGGGGAGCCCCGCTCCACCCATCCCGTGTGCCCGCTGCCCCGGCCCGCACCCACCTGCTCCCCTGCGACTCCGCACTAGCGGGGCAGGAGTCTCGGGGGTGGGGGGAGCAGGGCCCAGGAGCGATGGGCAGGGAGGGAAGCTTGGGGAGGCAGTGGGGGGCTGGGGGATGATGAGGGGGTCCGCGGGGGCCAGGAGCGTTGGGAAGGAGGGGAATCTGGGGAGGCAGTGGGGGGCTGGGACTGATGGGGGGCCAGGAGCAATGTGCGGAGAGGGGAATCCAGGATGGCAGCGAGGGGCGGGGGTGATGAGGGGGCCAGTGGGGTGCCAGGAGCGATGGGGGGAGGGGAATCTGGGGAGACATTGGGGGCCAGGATCAATGGTGGGGGGGGAGGGGAATCCAGGACGGCAGTGAGGGGCGGGGGGTGATGAGGGGGCCAGTGGGGTGCCAGGAGCGATGGGGGGAGGGGAATCTGGGGAGACATTGGGGGCCAGGATCAATGGTGGGGGGGAGGGGAATCCAGGACGGCAGTGAGGGGCGGGGGTGATGAGGGGGCCAGTGGGGTGCCAGGAGCGATGGGGGAGGGGAATCCGGGGAGGCAGGGGGGGCATTGGGGGCCAGGATCAATGGTGGGGGGGAGGGGAATCCAGGACGGCAGTGAGGGGCGGGGGGTGATGAGGGGGCCAGTGGGGTGCCAGGAGCGATGGGGGGAGGGAATCCGGGGAGGCAGGGGGGGCATTGGGGGCCAGGATCAATGGTGGGGGGGAGGGGAATCCAGGACGGCAGTGGGGGCCAGGGGTGATGAGGGGGGCCAGGGCACCATGTTCCCCAAGGCCGATCCAGGCAGTGCCGGCCTGGAGGGTGGGCGACTGCCCGGGGTGTTGCTGGAGGGTGCCCTGGCCATGCCCAGGAAGCCGAGCGTGGTCCCAGCCAGGCTCCGGTGTGGGTGTGTATTTGCAGAGCCAGGTTTTGTTGTGGGCCATCCCTCTGGCAGCTCCGGCCCTGCCCATTCACCTGAGGGCTGGGCCAGTCAGGGCAGTGTTAGAAACACGTCCTCTTAGCCCAGCCGGGTCCCCTTAGTGGCTCTTCTTCCCCCTCAGGAGCAAGCGCCCGTCGCCGGGAGGGCTGCGTTCGGTGCCGAGGATTCGGGACAGGAGCTGACGCGATCGGCAGCCGGAGAAGCCAGGTGTGTCCGGTGTATGCCCTGTCCCCGGGACGCAGACGCGGGCCTGTCCCTCGCGGGTGGCGTGGTCGCAGTGACGAAGGCGCGCGAGCGACCCTGACGAGGCACGAGGCGCGTGAGTTTCCGCGGTGGGGGGACAGGCCCGAGACAGGGTCTCAAACACAAGATCAGAGAGGACGCGCGGCCACGTCTGTGCGCCCCGGTGCACACGTGCCGTTTCGGTGCGGAAGCCTTGGGGATCTGTCTGGGTGACGGTGGCGAAAGTGGCAGGTCTGGGTAAAGGATAAGGGTTGACATTCTGCCTGTGAGCTTGCTTTCGAAAGGAATTCGGAGCGATCTCAGGTATGTCCACGGCTCTCAATGTTTTGTGGGCGCTCGGTGTTTCTTTCCTGATACGCTCGATGACCGTAGGGTGACCAGACGTCCTGATTTTATAGGGACAGTCCCGGTTTTGGGGGCTTTTTCTTATATAGGCACTGTTAATCCCCACCCTCTGTCCCATTTTTTTTACACTTGCTGTCTGGTCACCCTACTCTGCAGTGGAAAGGAGTAATAAAGAAATACTCAGATGTTCATTCAGGGTTTTACATCCACTAGCCCAGAAACTCCGCTTGCAGCATGCTTTCTAAGCAGTGCGTAAAACACAGACATGGGGGCTGGGTCCTCTCCGCTCCCCAAAGTTGCTTTTTGTCAAGTGTTATCTCATAGGAACTGGGATGATGTCACCTAAGCAGTTTGTCACAGCTAAAGGGTCACGTCTGATTTCGTGAGTAATAAACGCTGTGACGCTGGGTACCTCGAAGTAGCCCCCGTGTCCCCCGCACTGGGAGATGCTGATGAGATGTTTGGGCCAGTGCCTGCCCTCGTTTTTAAACTCTTGCTCGGTTGAACGTGACTATCCTGTTGGATTGCGTGAGCTGTCGTGGGACGGGAAGCTATGAACCCGGTAGAACCGCAGAGTTACGAACGCCAGAGTTAGGAACTGACCGGCCGACCACACGCACCTCATGTGGAACGGGAAGCGCGCGGTCAGGCAGCAGCAGGGACCCCTCCCTGCCCCCCTCCGCCAAAAGAAAAAAGCAAACACCGTACAATACTGTGTTTACCATAACAAATAAAGGGAAAGGAGCATTTTTCTTCCGCACTGTAAAGTTTCCAAGCTGTAGAAGTCAATGTTCAGTTGTAAACTTTTGAAGGAACAACCCTAATGTTTTGCTCAGAGTGAGGAACATTTAGGGTGACCACATGTCCCGATTTTATAGGGACAGCCCCGATTTTTGGTCTTTTTCTTATATAGGCTCCTATTACCCCCCACTCCCTGTCCCGATTTTTCACACATGCTGTCTGGTCACCCTAGGAACATTTCAGAGGTAGGAACAACCTCCCTTCCCTAGGCCCTGGGGGTTTGTAACTCTGAGGTTGGGAACGCCCCCACCCGGCCTTTCAGTCGCAACAAAGGAGCAGCCATGGCTGGCCAGACGGGTGTGGATGGCTCATCAAAAAATTATCCACTCTCCCCCAGGCTTAGCGTGAAAGGCTGGTGGATTGGGAGGGGTCAGGGGTCCCATAGTCCAGGTTGCACCCTGGGGACCCCCTCACAAAGATAACATGTGCTTTATGAACCCATATCATAGTGTGCTACTACCCTTGTGCTTAACACCTCAAGTGTCTCCACTCCCCGTTCTCCCGTGAGATAACTACCCTGCCGTGAGAACTTACGCTGTGCACCCCGCACTAGACGTCTGGTGGACCCGGAGATTTAGGGTCCCCCTGGCGGAGAACCTTCACAAAAGCTCCAAAGTCCCTTTGTGCTTTTTAACTGTTTGTCCTGCCGGTGATCAGCGTGACCCTGAAATGTGTGTGTTCTGTGGGTTGCTTTATTTCAGAATTCTTCAGCATTTCAGAAAACGGATTTCTGCAAAAAAAATGCTGTACGGGGCCAAAACCTCCCCGGAATAAACATCAGTATGGCGGGTAAGGAGCGGGTTTCTCTTTGTAGTCTGTTGTTTTCGGAACAGTGTCTTCAAGCACCCCTGCTTGTGAAATTCACTGTTACATTTCCTGCCCTGAGTTACTCTGACTTCACTTGGTTAAAATCTTATAGGTGATCTCATAGTTTCAAATGCAATTCGATTTCCAGGGATTAAAGGCAGCCACGCTTTGTAAGCCACAAATACTTCAGACTTGGCACGTAATTGACTTCTGTCCCTCTTGTGTTTGGCCTATGAACGTTGCATCGTTGCGTTGGGCTTACCCTGCTTATATGTCCGCGTTTTACATGTCAGACCTACTGTCACGGGCACTTATCCAAAGCCCGGTGCTGGTAAACCCGGATTTTAACAAACCCTTCCTGGTGTTCGCCGACGCCTCAGACACGGGGCTGGGTGCGGAGCTGATACTAAGGGGGAGAGACACCCCGTTGTGTACCTGAGCAAGAAGCTGCTGCCCCGGGAGCAGCGCTTTGTCACACCTACTCATAGAATCATAGAATCTCAGGGTTGGAAGGTCATCTAGTCCAACCCCCTGCTCAAAGCAGGACCAATCCCCAGTTTTTGCCCCAGATCCCTAAATGGCCCCCTCAAGGATTGAACTCACAACCCTGGGTTTAGCAGGCCAATGCTCAAACCACTGAGCTATCCCTCCCCGCCAAATAAAGATATGCCAATCTCCTAGAACTGGAAGGACCTTGAAAGGTCATTGAGTCCAGTCCCCTGCCTTCACTAGCAGGACCAAGTACTGTCCCCTGACAGATTTTTGCCCCAGATCCCTAAGTGGCCTCCTCAAGGATTGAACTCACAACCCTGGGTTTAGCAGGCCAATGCTCAAACCACTGAGCTATCCCTCCTCCCCAATCAAGTCCGATTGTTATATGGCTAGATACTACATGTTTGCCATCACGTAAATGTTAACAGTGTGAAATGTTTTCTTCTGTGAACAATACTCAGGGAAGTCCTTTGAGGAAAAAATCGCCTGGGTGTTGGCATTCAAGAGGAGGAACAGATATCCCGAAGGAATGAATAAAGGCGGCAGACTTAATCTGCGTCGATTTGCTGCCAACTTTTCTTTGGAAGGCAAGCGAGGCTTTTTTTCATGTAATACGGACACAGAATACAATGGACTTTTCAGCATGTAACTTATGGTCCCGATGCCCCAACACTGGGTTTCTTTGGGGCGTTCACCCGACCGTCACTGGGACCACGGGTAGGATCCCGGGTTTTCTTCACGTTTCCCAGACCATCTCCCGTGCTACGCGTGTCGGCGCCGTAACAAACGTGTGTGTCAGTTACACGGCAAATGAGTATAAATTAGAAATATGACCCCAAAAAACCCCCTATCATTTAACTTTCTTTCTCAAGTACGTGACCCGGCGTAGCCACAACAGTAATCCATAGACGTTCACCGAACAGTGATTTCTAGTTTAAAAAAACATTTCAACATCTAATGATAACCAAATATTGAAATCCACCCCGCCCCCCTTTGTACTCAAGCCATGCCGAGCCATACAGTGTCCAGATATCTTTGATATGCACATGCCTTATAATTAAGGCTAAGATTTTGTCACGCATATTTGTAGTAAAAGTCACGGGCAGGTCACGGGCAATAAAGAAAAATTCATGGAAGCCGGTGACCTGTGCCTGACTTTCACTAAAAATATGCACAATAAAATTGGGAGCTGTGGGTCTCCACACCACCCCTGGGGGCCTGGCTGGGAGCTGCGGGTTATTCCTCCCCCCGCCGCCCCCCGGCCTGTGGCTCCCAGCTGCGGGGCACGGCTCAGAGCTCCCGGGGGCTCAAATCACGGAGGTCTTTGGAAGTCACGGATTCCGTGAGCAAATCGTAGCCCTACTTATAATGAACCGGGGACTTTGAAAATATCTGATCGTTGCTCATCTCCTCATCCGTGTCTCCCTCTTGTCTGATCAGCAGACGGGACGCTTTTCCGTACCGCCAAAGGAAGAAAGGTTGTCGTGGTGCACACCAGGAAACAAGCCCTGCAACTCTTCGAACAGCATCACGGGAGTCCCCGGGGCGGACACCGAGGAACCTTTAATACGAGAACCGTGATGACCACCCGATACTATTGGCCTGGGATGACGAAGGACATCGTCGAGTGGGTCTGTAACAAACCCAAACCCTGCCGGACGCCACTGGCGAATGGCAGTGCCCATTTGAAACGGGCCGTGCAAAGAACGCGGTTCCCACGCCTGGCGTGAACGTGTAAACGCCTTGCCCGTGCGGTCGTCTTGTCGCACGAGAACGTTCATGTCGTCGTGTGGTTCCGTCCAAACTAGGTGGGGCGATGTGTGACGTGCCAGAAGGGGAGAAAGGACGTACCTCTGCACCCCGCCGTGGAGAGCAAAATGGACACCCTCGTGGAAATCAAAATGGACGCCCCCGTGGAAATCAAAATGGACGCCCTCGTGGAAATCAAAATGGAAACCCCCGTGGAAAGCAAAAAGGTGCATTTTGGCCTCGGAGTCATCTGCTGTGTGTCTTCTGAAATGTCTTTTACACCCACCTCTGTCAGAATTTGCTACCTCTGGAGGATGGGACATGGGGTCCCCTTGCCCGGCGCTGGGACGTGGCCCCTCTGGTGTGGGGGTAGGGCTGGGCACAGGGGGACCCCTTGCCCGGCACTGGGACAGGCCCCTCTGGGACGAGGGGGGGATGGGTACATGGGGACCCCTCGCCCGGTGCTGGGACAGGCCCCTCTGGGGCGAGGGGGGGATGGGTACATGGGGACCCCTCGCCCGGTGCTGGGACAGGACCCTCTAGGGTGGTGGGGGGCTGGGCACATGGGGACCCCTCGCCCGGTGCTGGGACAGGCCCCTCTGGGGGGGGAAAGCTGTTTATATTCTGTGCATCCTAGTTGTTTTCTCAGACCCCCGCCCCCCCTGGCCAGTCCCGCCTCCCGGCCAGCCCCTCCCACACCCCCGCTCCGTCCACGCCGGGAAGCGTGTCCAGTTCCAGATCTCTGTCCAGCTGCCCCTTGCTCCCGGACTCCACCGAGCGGCGGTGGCAGGTAAGATCCCTCCCGCTCAGGGGGTCCCTGGCCCCCCAGGCCCGGGAGCTCGGGGTCCGTGGCAGTGGAGTGGGAAATCCTCTGCCCTGTTTGTTTGCTCAGGGCTGGACTTTGCCTTGTGCTGGGGGAGGGGGTTTGCTGCAGACAGGCCGGGGGCGGAGGGGGAGATGCAGACAGGACCCGGGGGTGGGGGGCAGAGCTGGGAGTGAACCCCTTCTCTGTCTTCCCTTGTGAGTGGCGGGGAGGGGACCCAGGAGTCCAGGGGAAAAAGGGGAGCTGGTGGTGCAGGGCGGGGCACTGGCTGTGGGGGAGCTCCCGGCCTCTCCAGCCCCGGCCTCTCCCATCAGGGTTGCACCGGCTCTGGGCGCAGTTCCCCTCTTCCTTCACTCGGTGGCTCCATAAACATGCCCCTCCTTCTAGGAGCAGTGTCCACTCTGGTATGTCTTCTCCCCAGTGCCTCTATGGTTTCCCGTTGCAGGCCGACGGCATGACCTCCCGCCTGGATCTCTCCCACCTCCTCCCGCCCCCCCGCCTGCGCCAGCTGGTCCGGGACTGGCTCCAAGAGGATGCCCCGGCCTTCGACCCCGCCGGCTACACGGTAGGGGACTGCCCGGAGCGCGCTGTCCTCCTCTGCAAGTCTCCCGGGGTGTTGGCTGGCTGCCCCTTCTTTGACGCCGTCTTCACCGAGCTGGGCTGCACCGTGGAGTGGTTCCAGCCCGAGGGGGCCTGGCTGGAGCCTGTGGCCCGCGTGGCCGAGGTCCGCGGCAAAGCCCGCCACCTGTTGCTCGGGGAGAGGACGGCCCTGAATTGCCTGGGCCGGTGCAGTGGGGTGGCCACGGCCACGGGACGGGCCTGCCGGCTGGCGCGGCAGGCCAGCTGGCATGGGCAAGTGGCAGGGACGAGGAAGACCACGCCGGGTTTCAGGCTGGCTGAGAAGTACGCCCTGCTGGTGGGGGGAGCTTCGGGCCATCGCTACGACTTGGGCAGTCTCGTCATGCTGAAGGATAACCACGTCTGGGCTGCGGGAGGAATTGCCCAGGTAAGGGGGTGGGCCTGGGAGTACTGGGGGGGGGGGCAGGGTGGGGTGGGGTGTCTCCTACCCAGACGCCTGGGTCCCATTACTCCTCCCAGTCTCTGGGAGTGCGGTGGGGCCCCCTAGGGGAACCATCACTGATGCTTGGATCCCATCCCCATATCTGGGAGTACTGGGGTGGGGTGGGGTGTCTCCTACTTGGACGCCTGGGTCCAATTCCCTGCTCGAACTCTCTCTCCGCCTCCAGGCCGTCCAGGAAGCCCAGCGGGTGGCTGGCTTTCATCTGAAACTGGAGGTGGAGTGTCGTTCGCTGGAAGAGGCCCTGGAAGCCGCAGAGGCCGGATCTGACATCGTCATGCTGGATAACTTCTCCCCGGAGGTACCAGGGAGTGTGGGGGCTACTGGGTGGGGTGGGAGGACCCCTAGCCCCCTCCCTTATAACCCTGCCCCTTGTTCCTCTAGGACTTGCATCCCGCCGCCAGTGCACTGAAAGCCGCCCACCCCCGGGTGATGGTGGAAGCTAGCGGGGGGATCTCGGAGGAGAATATCTCCCAATTCTTTGGCCCGTGTATCGACGTCCTTTCTCTGGGATGCCTCACCCAGTCGGCCCGAGCCGTGGATTTTTCCCTCAAAATCTGTCGGGAGACGTCAGTCCAGAGAGATTTTGCCTTCTAAGACCATAAGCCCCAATTTTCAGGGCAGAGTGTGACATTGTAGCTCAGTGAAATCTGGGAGTTTCACAGATCAACGGATAAAATGATCTAGTTTCTTCCATGTATAGTGTGCTGTCTTGATTTTCTCACCGTGAATCTTTCCTAAGAACCATCAGACACTACATTTCCTGAACGGGGAGTGAAATTTTAAGCTCTGTAAACTCATGTGGTGGGGAATTCCACTGGCTACTCGTTAAAATCATCTTCTTTCTGAAATGTGCTACCTTAATTTCCCCAATATAATTCTGTCCTAAAATGTATCACATGCAAAATTTTCTAAGCCATGTGTGAAATTTTAACTCAACGAAATTGTGTCAGGATTCAAGTTCCAGAGATTAATTAATACGTTTATTTCATATGTTCCCTCTCAGATGTGCTGTCTTGATTGGTGCACTTTAATTTTGCCCTAAGAGCCATCACATACTAAATTTTCTAAAGCCACATGTGCAGTTTTAGCTCCCTAAAATCATGTGGCAGAGCGTTCCACAGCTTAATGTCTAAAATCATCTCATATCGTTCCCCTGAAATGTGCTGTCTTGATTTTACATTTTTGAATTGCTCCTAAGAACCGTCAGATCCCAAATTTCCTGGGCCGTGTGTGAAATTGTAACTCCGTGAAATCATGTGGCAGGGCGTTCCATAGGTTAACAGATAAAAGTATCGAATTTCTTCATTCCAAAACCTGCTGTGACATCCTGACCTGACTGAAGTTATAGGAAAACAACCACAGACTTCAGTGGGGCCAGGATTTCAACCACTGCCACTTCTTAGCCCACCTTGATCCCTATCTAAACAGCCAGTGTGCCCCACTCCAGAAGCAGTCACAACACGACAGACTAGGACACCGAGAGAGTTAAAAACAGGTTTCCTCATCTTTATTGAGACATTTTTTTCTCAATTCATGACACGAGTCCTGATCAGTTTCTTAAGACTCTGGCTGCAGGGTGGGAAGGGCAAGGTTGTGGGGTCCCAGCTCCCCACCCCAAAATCACAATAAATAAGACTGGCGTCTGCAGTTTGGGGGTCCAAAACTGAAGCTGATTTGGCGTCATGTGGGGGGAGATGCCCCCAGCCTGGGGGGTGTGGGTGGATGGGACCCCACAGCGCCAGCCCCCTAGAATGGGGCGGGCAGGGAAATTTGGGTAGGCCTGATGGATTTACTCCCCTTCTTTGTCTTCACCGTGTGTAATGACGTAGCAGATGTTCTTGTAGTCCACATTGCCACCCACATCTGGAGGAAAAGCTGCCCACATGTTCTTGATCTGGGGGCGGGGGACAGGAGCGAGAGGAGAGTTAAAATTGGGGTGACCCTATCCCCAAAGCTAGGGTCTGTGCCCCTCAATCCCAGCCCCCCTCCCCACTGCTGCTGCGGAAGGGATCAGGTTAGATGGGATGATCTGGGGAGTGATGGGTTAGATTTGGGGGGATGGGGTTTGTATTGGGGTTCAGGGGGTCACCCCCAAATTTCTCACCTCTTCAGGGGTGAATCTGTCGCACTGGGTGGTCAGAAGTTCTTCCAGGCTGCGAGGGGGGGAAGAGAGAGAGAGTGGCGATCAGACACCCCAAATTCTAGGGAGACACCCCCGATTTCTCAGCCCTGGCGTATCCCCCCCCCGCCAACACTGCACACCCTGGGGAGAGCGCCCTCTGCTGGGGAGACCCCCCCCCTACCTACACGCTCTCAGGGCTGGGGTCACTGCTAGTGCCCCCTGCTGGGGAGACCCCCACACCCACCCCTAGTGCCCCCTGCTGGGGAGACCCCCCACACCCACCTCTAGCGCCCCCTGCTGGGGACAGGGATACTCACAACTGCTTCTTGATGGTGCCTTTGGCCTCGTTGTCCAGGACCTTGAACGCCCCCATGATCACGTCCTCGGGGTCAGCACCTGGGGGGTGGAGAGGGTGAGAATTGGGGGGCTGGGGCATACCAATGGGGAGGTGAATGGGGGGATGGGGTGTACCAATGGGGGAGTGAATGGGGGGATGGGAAGTACCAATAGGGGGGATGGGAGGGGGCAGTAATGGGACATACCAATGGGGATGGGATGGGAGGTACCAAAGCGTAGCAGGTTGGGGAGCATGATGGGAAGTACCAATGAGTAGTGGGTTGGGTGGAATGGGATGTACCAATAGGGTTGTGATTGGGGGGATGGTATGTACCAATGGGTCACAGGGAGCAGGATGGGTATGTGATGGGGGAGGGATGGGGATGTGTCAGAGGGTGGGGGGATGGAAGCTGGGGGGAGAAAAGATGGGGTGGAGGAAGTGGGGATGTACCAATGTACCAGGGTGGAGGAAATGGGGATGTACCAAGGTGGGGGGAGAAGGAGATGGGGATGTACCAAAGATGTATCCCCATCCACCCCCTTGGGAATATACCAGGATGGGACTATACCAAGGGATAGTGGGATGGGGAGGTACCAAAGGGGAGCAGGACGAGGGGAGATGGGGACGTACCAAGGAAGTATGGGAATGTACCAAGGGGAAACCGGATGGGGGCATACCAAAGGGGAGCACGATGGGGGGGGAAGAGGGGGATGTACCAAGCGGGATGGGGGGGGTCACTCACCCTTGAGCTTCTCCCCAAACATGGTGAGGAAGACGGTGAAGTTGATGGGGCCGCTGGCTTCCTTAATCATGGCCTCCAGTTCCTCGTTCTTCACGTTCAGGCGCCCTGCCAAGGGGGGGAAGGGTTATATATTGGGGTGGGGGGGATCCCATCGCCCCCTCCTGGAACAGGTCCCTCCCTGCCCAGATAGACCCCACCCACCTTGGAATGGCCCTGCCCACCCCAGAGAAGCTCCTCCCACCCCAGAGAAGCCCCTCCCACTCTGGTCCAGCCCCGCCTCTTTACCCATGGCGGCGAATGTGTCTCTCAGGTCTTCCTTGTCGATGATGCCATCTCTGTTCTGGTCAATGACGGTGAAGGCCTAAGTGGGAGAAGAGCAAAGGATCATGGGACTGGAGAGATGCCAAGGGCCGTATGGATCTCTGCAGCCCGCCCCCTCCCACAGCTGTCCCCCGGAGACACCTGTCACCCAGCCCCCGTTCCTGGCTCCTCGGGGACGGAAGGAACGCCAGGAATCCCCGTCTGGCGGCGTGTCCCCGGCCCCATGCCGCCGGGAGCTGCCGATGCAGCCCCCCTCCCGTGGGGGACAGGTGCTGCATGCCGGAGGAGCTGACGAGCTTTCCAGAGACAGGGGGAGGGAAGCTATTGACCCCCCCACACACACTGCTATTGCTCCATCCCTCCCTCTATCCCCCTCCCCCGGCAAAGATGGAGATGCCCCATTGGCACCCCTCCCCTCCCCCCTCCCCAAATTCCACATCTCCTGGGATTTCCTTGTAAGGCGCCTCCAACCCCACCACAGATGTCGCGTCTCCACCCGCCGGCCCCCAAAATAGACGCCCGGCCCTGAGGATCCGGGGAAGGAAACGGCCCCGTCCGGGATGGGAGCCGGCCGCGCCCAGGGAGAAGCACGCAGCGGGGAGGCGTCTCTCTGTCGGATCGGGCGAGGCGGGGTCATTTCGGGGGGTCGCGGGAACGAGGAGGACTTGGGGAGATGGAGCCCTGGACCCCACCCCAGAGCATCAAGGTTTGGTGGGACGATCCAGCCCCCTGGAGACAGGGGAATAGACTGGAGGGGCCAATCTTCCCCCCACCCTCACCCCTCCCTGCCCTTCATCCACCCTACCTCTTCCTCCTCACCTCTTTGAACTCCTGGATTTGCGTTTGGTCAAACATAGAGAAGACATTGGAGCTGCCTTCAGCTGCCTTCCTCTTCGCCTTCTTGGGTGCCTGGTTTTTGTGTGGGGGGAGTGGGGGGGAAGAAAAGCAGACAGGCCGTGGCATGACAAAGGTTAATTCCACGAGCCACCATGCCCCCCACCAGATCTGAGCCCCGGAGATAGGCCTGGTGCCCCATAACGCCCTCCTCCTCCCTGTCTATGATCGGCGGGTGCAGAGCCCAGGAGATGGGATGGGGAGGGAAATGGGGGAGCTCTTGGGGTGAACCCAGAGAAGCGGGAGTTATTGGGGTGCATGGGAGCTAATGAGGGAATTGGGGTGCAGTGTGCAATATTTGGGGGTTACAAGGAACTGGGGTGCAGGGGAGATATGGGTGGAATTGTGCATAGGGGACATTGAGAGGTGTATGGGAGTTATTGAGGGTGCATGGGAATTACTGGGGTGTGCACGGGCATTAGTGGGGAAATTGGGGTGCGCGGCAGTTATTGGGGAGTATATTGGAGTTAGTGGGGGAAATAGGGGTGCATACGAGTTATTGGGGTGCATGGGAGGGAATAGGATGTACAGCAGTTAGTGGGGGTGCATGGGGGAAAACTGGGGTGCATGAGAGTTAGTGGGAGAAATGGGGGTGCATGGGGAAACACCTGTTAAGCAATGCAAGTGGGGGGGGCTCAGCCGTGTTTAGGGGCAGTTATGGGATGGGGTGTCTATTGGCGAGGGGGTAACAGTCTCCCAACAGATAACAGGGATATCCCAGTTTTTTCCCTTGGGGGAGCTGGCCCTAAGTCAAAGGTGGGGTGTTTTTGCCCAGGCTAGAGGGAGAGGTTTGGGCTCCCCAAGATTTTAGCCCTAGGGTTGGAAGATACCCAAGGGACACAGATTCTGCTGCCACGCCCCCCCCCCACCATACACGAGGGATTAATTTTTGGCTCTGTGTTCCCCCCTCAGATAGGGCCACCATGGCTCAGTTGGGGGTCGGGACCCAGATGACCCCGCAGTCTCAGTGACGGGAGGGTGGTGGAAGGGGACAGAGATCCGGTCAGACTCCCTCTCTCCCCCGTCACGCCCAGAGCACCCTGATGGCATGGGGAAATCGAGGGGGAAGGGACCCATTGGGGAGAAGGAACCCGGATAGAAGTGACCCCCCCAAACCTGCAGGAGAGTAGGACATGCCTAAGACATCTTAGGGGGATGCCTGGAGACAGACAGGTGCAGGAGGGAGGGGGTGCGTGGGGATGGATGGTCGATAGAGGGGGGGATAGATGACTGGGATGGATAGATGGATGGCTAGATACGGGGGTGTATGGGTCTAAAGAGAGAGGAGTGGGGCGGGGGGATGGATCTAGAGAGATAGATAGAGCGGTGTACGTGGGGATGGATAGAGTGTACAGGGATAGATGGATGGATGAGAGGGGTGTATGGGGATAGACAGATAGAAGGGGTGGATGGGGATGGATAGATAGATAGATGGTAATAGATAGATTAGATAGATGGGGTGGATGGGGATAGATAGATAGATAGATAGATAGATAGATGGTAATAGATAGATTAGATAGATGGGGTGGATGGGGATAGATAGATAGATAGCTGGATGATGGGGTGGATGGGGATAGGTACGTAGGTAGTGTGTGTGTGTGTGTGGGGGGGGACAGATATATCAGTTGATCCCCTGGTAATTTCTCTCCACACTACAGGTTTCCACAGGTGGGGCCGAGTGTCCCAAGGCCGTGGCGTGTGTGTGTGTGTGCGGGGTCTCTGTTCAGTTCCCCGGGGTCCGTCCGTCTGCCCGCGTCCGTCTCACTTACCATCTCCTCTCAGCGGGCGGGCACAGCTGTTGGGAGCTCTCTGCTGGCGGGGGACGCTGGGCCGGCTGGGGAGCCCAGCCAATCCCCCTGGGGTTATATAGAGCTCCCGGGAGGTGCCGGGGGGGTGACATGCCAAGGGCTAACTATAGCAGCATCTTCAAGTTTGGCTCGGAGGAGCCCAGCGCTGGAAATAGATCCTGGCCGGGCCGCTCCTTTCTTGGAGAAAGGAGACAGGAGAGGTGGGATCCCTCCAGTCTGCTTGGCCCCCCATGAACCTCCCCATAGGGTCCCCCCCCGACCCCATGTATTGCCCCGACAGAGAGCCTGGCTCAGTCGATCCAGCTTCTGCCCCATTCACCTCCTCTGCTGCCCCTCCTGTGTCACCCCAATACTGGGCCCCATCTGCTCCCCAATGTCACCCCCAGTATGGGTCCCCCCCTTTTGCATCATCGGCTGCCCCATGTGTCACACTTTTATGAGTCCCCCTCTCTTGTCCCATCTGCTTCTCCCCCGTGTGTTACCCCAATATGGATCCCCCTAAAAGATGCAGATCTCATCCTCCTGCCCCATCTCCCCCCTGCCATATGGGCCTCCCAGCTCTGTGCCTCCATGCGTGGCACCTCAATATGGGACCCGCTACAAGATTGAGATCCCCCATTCCCCTCTGAGGGACCTCTGCCGCCCCATCCCCTGTGTGGGCCACCCCTCTATGGGTCCCCCCCCTATAATCTTCAGCTATGGCTCCAACTCATCACACATGCACCCTGTCTCCTCCCTCCATATGTCTCCCCAATAGTGGTCCCCACTGAAAGGATCAGGTCCCCCCTCCTATACGGGTCCCCCCCCACAGATCCAAGTCCCCCGTTCCTGAACCCTGAGTCTCTCCTGTTGTTCTCATTTGTGTCACCCCAATAAGGGTCCCCACTATGGGGTCAGCCCATCCCACCCCACTGCTTGGCCTCTGTTTTGTATCTCCATGAGAGAAACACAGATGGAGGGAGAGATAAATAGAGGGGCTTGGGGGGGGGGGGAATGGACAGACATGGCAGATCACCTCTGGATGGGAATGGGCTAGTGGGGTGTCTCTGTGCCCTGGGGCAGGGTCTGTGGGGGACTATCCTGTGTGCGCCGTTTCTCTCTCTCTGTCCCGCTCCCTGTTCCTGGCTATCTGGGCATCCCTGAGAAAGTTTCCTTATCAAGACGGGCGGCACCAGCTGTCTCCTCCGATCACACCAATCCCTGGTTAGGGGCCAGCCTCGTGCCCCGCACCCAACACACACTGGGATCTACCACCTGCCCCCATGTGCAAAGGGCTGGCAGAGGGGACAGGGGGAGACCAGGCTGGATAAGCCCAGGGGTTGATCCTGGAGGGCAAACCAGGTGAGGGGCAAGTTGACGGGGAGGGGAATCTTGTGCATAAGCTCCTCCCACAATTCAGAGCTCCGCCTCCAAGCCCAGGGTGGGCTGAATGTCCCTGTAAAAGGACTCTGAAAACAGGCTCCAAATCATGCAATGGCCATCCTTAGGTTCCAGAGTGAACACCCATGCAGGTGAAGGGGGTGGGGGAACCGTGTGTTACGGCTATAAACGGGAAGCGGCGTCTGCTTTTTCGGGGCTCCCGGTCCCACCCCACACTCTAACCCCACTCCCCTCCCAGCGAACCCAGGAGTCCTGACTCCCAGCCCTCGCGTAGGAAGACGGGATGGGAAGAGGCCGGAGACGGGGGGTCCTTCGGGTCTTTGATCCATGCGAAAGAGAGAAGAAGAAAATCAGGAGAGGGGAAAAGTTGTCCAGGGGGAGGAGGGGCTGTCCGAGCCCCCCAGCGCAGGGTAACGCCATCCCCAGGGGCTCCTGCCCCCGCCCCCGGAAGGTGCTGGGATGTTTCCACTCCCCAGCCCCCCCTTCTGCCACCCCCATGGGTCACCCGCCCACACACAGGGACCTGCCATTTCACCCCATGTGACTCCAATCTCCCGCCCCACCATGGGCAGCACGTGCCAGGAAAGCCTGGAACCTCGCCCCTCCCCCAAGCTAGGGAGAGAACCCAGGAGTCCTGGCTCCCAGCACCCCCTGCTCTAACCCACTACACCCCAGTCCCCTCCCAGGCCTGGGATAGAACCCAGGCGTCCTGGCTGCCCCTTCCCCTCTAGCTGGGCTAGCACCACTTGACCAAACTCCCAGAATCCTTTTCAACTCGGCCAACCCCCAGCCCCCTTCCCATTGGCTGCTGCTGTGCCCCTACCCGCCTTCCTTCCCCATTGGCTGCTGCCGGCCCGCCTCCTAGCCTCCCTTCCCATTGGCTGCCGCTTCAGCCGGCCCTCCTCTCCTATTGGTTGAGACAACCGGCAATCAACCGCCCAACTGTCACCAACGGCTCCTCCCTCGGGGTGGAGTCCGCTTCCTATCGGCTAAGATGCCCGCTCTTGGGTGTCCATTGGTTGAGGAGCCTGCCACTCCCGCCCCAAATCCGAGCTCATTGGCCCGAGGAGTCGCCGGTCAGTTTCCCGCTCCGATGTCTTATTGGCCGACAGACGAGGCGCTTGGGCCACACGTGACTGCTGGAGGTGTCTCCGATACTGATTGGTTGAGCCGTGACCCTTCTTGAAGTTAATTGGCTGAGCTAATGCCGGTCCTCCTGGGATTGGCTGGAATGTCTCCTTAGACCCGCCCCTTCCTTTCACAGGCCCGCTTCGCCTGCCTCCTTGTTGATTGGTTTAAACCCACCTTCCGATTGGGCGGCTGGGGCGATACCTCTGCTCTGATTGGCCACATCCCCACTGGTCCCGCCCCATCGCCCCAGCCCTTCTCTCACCCGCCCTTCCTCTTTTGATCGACATCTCCCCGATTGGCCGGAACCCCGACCTTCCTCGCCCTGACTGGCCCATCCCGGAGCCGCTCCCGCCCACTCGGACCCGCCCCCCGACAACCCTCCCCCTACTCCCCTCTCATTGGCTGGCCCGGTTGCCCTCCCGGCCTGGGATTGGCCGCCCTCCCACGTGGCACTGCTGGGCTGCGCGCGCAGCCTGAGGGGGGCCGCCCTGGCTTCTGGTTGCTGGATGCTCAGGCTAAGGCAGAGACCCAGCGAGGCTCGTGCCTCCGCCTCCCTCCCCCATCACTCCAGGCCAGGCTTCGGTGGGGGCAGCTAGGCCGCCCCCCCTCCCAAGGGCCGGGGGGGGGGAGGAGGAGCCGGCTGTCGCCATGGAGATGGGGGCCGGCGACGCCCCGTCGCCCCCGCCCCGGTACAACGCCCCCCGCTCGGCGCTCTACGCCGCCAAGATGAGCGCCATGGCGACGCCAACCGCGCCGGCACCCAGACCCCCGGCCACGGCGACGCCGGCCTCGGCCGGGCCCGGGGGCAGCGGGGCGGCCTCTCGGGGCAACCCGGCGGCGTCTCCGGCGGCGACGGACAGGCCGGCGGCGTCTCCGGCAGCGACGGGCAGCGGGGCGGCGTCTCCGGCGGCGATGGGCAGTGGGGCGGTGTCTCCAGGCAACCTGGCAGCATCTCCGGCGGAAACAGGCGGCGTGGTGGCGTTTCCGGCGGCAACGGACAGCGTGGCGGCATCTCCGGCCACCGTGGCGGCAACTGGCACTGTGGCGGCATCTCCAGGCAACCTAGCGGCGTCTCCGGCAGCTACAGGCCATGTGGCGGCGTCTCTAGGCAATGTGGCGGCGTCGCCGGGCGGCGTGGTGGCAACTGGCACTGTGGCGGCGTCTCCAGGCAACCTGGCGGTGTCTCCTGCAGCTACCGGCAACGTGGCGGCGTCTCTGGGCAACGCGGCGGCAGCAACCGACAGTGTGGCAGCGGCGACGAGCAACGGTGTGGCGTGTCCGGCGCCGATGAGCAACATCACCGATCCGGTGGCATCTCCCGTGGCAACGGCACCCGTAGCCACCGTGGCGGCCGCCGCAGGGATGGTTTCCACGGAAACGATCCCGATGGCAGGGGTCCACGTAGTGGCGGGTCCCGCGGAAACGGTCACTGCGGCGGCGGCCTCTCCCACGCCGCCTCCCGCCACGGAAACTGCAGCCCCGCGCACCCCGGTCAAGCCCCTCCCGGCGCCCTTCCCCTCACCGGCCGTGGTGGTGGTGGCGCCCAGCCCGGTGGCGCCGGAGAAGAGCTCCCCCACGGCGACGGAAGGGCCCGCCGCCCTGGGCTCCGTCGCCTCCCAGGACATGGGCTCTCAGTCCAGCCTGGGTCCTGGCATCCCACCTCCCAGGCCCCCGCCGGCTCCAGACACCCTGAGTTACCTGGATTCGGTCAGCCTCATGTCGGGCACCTTGGAGTCCCTGAGTGGCCCCGGCTTCCTGGACGACGTCAGCTCCCTGGGCTCGGACTCAGAGATCAATGGCTTGGCCTACCGCAGAACAGACAAATATGGCTTCTTGGGGGGCAACCAGCATGCGGGGATGCCGTGAGTAGCCGAGCCACCCCCCTCTTTCCTCTCTAGGGGGCGCTGGTGCCGGTCTGGCGCCAGGGCAGGGGACTGGCTGACTCACAGGGGTGGGAAATGGGACCCGGGGCCTTTCCCCTCTAGGGGGCGCCAGCTCCCATCTGTTCCCAGGGTCAGACAGCAATTCCCCTCTGCCCTCCATTCATGGTCTCCTGCAGGAAGCAAGTGGGGTGGGTCTCAGCCCAGATCCCCGCGGGGTCCATGGGTGCTGCCCAGCCCGGCCCTGGCAGAGAGGCCGGGAGCTGTGGAGACGGAGTGCCTGGAGCAGGGGGGACCCCCGCTCTGTGGAGCATCCTCGACCCAGACACCCATCTCGCTCTCCACCCTGGCTGGATCAGTCCCCCGCCGCTCTGAGGGATCTGTTGGATCTCCCGCAGGGATCTTTCCTCCCCTCCCGACCCAGCCCTCTCCTGTGCCTCCCCGCCCAGCACCATGCCGCCTCCCAGGAATATCGTCCTGGGGGAGCCATGCCTGGAGCCAGCTCGGTCCCGTTTTCCGTCTCTGTCCCTCCACCCCCCTCCCAGGCCGAAACAAAACTCCTAGGGAACTTGAGATCACTTTCCCCGCCCGGCCCCCTCGCTCCACCCCGGTTCTGTCTCCCCTCGCCCCCCACAAACTAGCCCCGGTCGGGGCCGAGACCTGGCCCGCTCATCACATGGGTGGCTTGACTGAAGCAGGTGTCTTTCCACGCTGGGTGGGGTCTATGTCTATCCCATCCCTAGGGCTCAGAGCCTCCGAGGGAATGACTGAGTGGAGGAACCAGGGCGTTGGAAGCTAGGCCCAGGGGAAGGGGAGGCAGGGGGAACCGGGGAGAAGGCAACACCAGACTGGCTGGGCCGAGGGGTTGATCCATGCGGGGAGGGGAGCAGGGTTGAGACCAGGATGAGGGGCCCGATCAGAGGGGGTGGGAGACTGGACCTGGCATGGAGGGACTGAGTGGGGGCCGGGGGGAAGAGGTGGGGATATAGGGCCCCGTATGGATGTGTGGGTAGAATTGGGGGCACTTATGGGGCTTGGGAGGGGAGGGGCTGATGCTTGGGGCGGGGGGGGGGGGAAGACTCAGCCGTGGGGAGAGAGACTCGGCCGTGGGGGGAAGGCTGGGCCGTGGGGGGAGACACACCCTCCAGACACAGCTCTGCCGTGGGGGGAGATGGTGTAGAAGGGGCATGTCCCCGCTCCTCCCTCCCCCCCCATGCTTGTGCTAACGCCCCCACTTCCCTTCCTGAGTTTCTCAATGAGGCAGCCCCAAGCCACCACTTCCTGTTTCCCCTCCCTGCTCTTCCTGTTTCTCCGCCCTCCCGCCCATCCACTCCCTACCCTGATCCTGTGGAGTCGGAGCTCAGCCTGGACCCCCGCAACCCCCCCTGCGTCTACCCCAGGGCCACCTCCATGGACCGTTCTGCCCTTGGCCTGTCTGCTGGGGGCCTGGTCATCACCCATGGGTGGGGGCGGGTAGAGGCTGGGGACGCACTGGCTGAGACCCAACAGCCTCATCACATGACGGGGCATCGGCTTGGGATGGCTTCCCCGGTTTTGATCTAGAGGGGAAAGGCTCCGCGTCCCGTTCCCCCCTCCCCCCGAGCCAGCCAGTTCCCTGGCCCGGGGCTTGGTGGGAGCGGGCGCCCCCCAGAGGGGGAAGGCCCTGTCTCCCCCTTCGTTTGGGCCTTCGCACAGCTCAGGGAAGGAGGCAGAGCAGTGGAACAGGCGGGGTGGGGGGCTGCTCGGGAAGCCCGAAGGAGGAACTGAGAGCTCGGGCGCTGCTGTGGGGCTGGAGCAGAGCCTCCCTGGCTAGACAGGATGCAAAATCGAGGTTTCCTTCCTCCTCCTGTGGGAATGGAAACTGGGCTGGTCTGTTTCACTTTGGCCCTTGTTAATTTCACTTCCCGGTCAAACCCACCCATCACATTCCAGCTTTGGTAGAGCTGGGGGCGGGGGAGCCCAGGGCCGGGGTAGCAGGGGGCTGCGGGTCGGGAGTGAGGGGCACCGGCAGAGCTGGGGGAGCCCAGGGCCGGGGTAGCAGGGGGCTGTGGGGCGGGAGTGAGGGGCACCAGCAGAGCTGGGGGGCAGGGCTGGGCTAGCGGGGGCTGCGGGTCGGGAGTGAGGGGCACCGGCAGAGCTGGGGGGGAAGCCGAGCTCCCTATTAGAATTACAAACATCCTAGATGCCCTCCATTGGGTGGGAAAGCTCCCAGCGCCAGCAGCCCTGCTCCCCCCCCCCAGGGCACTGCTGTGGGGAAGCTCGCCCCGCCGGCAGCCCTCCCCTTGCCGTACCTGGCCGGTGGGGTGTGGCTGCGCCGTGTCTGATCCCCCTCTCGCCCCCCCCGCAGGGAGAGCGCCATCCCGGTGGACGTGGCACGGCAGCGGGAGCTGAAATGGCTCGATATGTTTTCCCACTGGGATAAATGGCTCTCACGGCGATTCCAGAAGGTGAGTAGCTTCTGCAGCCCCTGCCTCTCCCAGCAGGGGGCACCGTGGGGCGGGGGCGGAGCGCTGGCTGTGGGAGGAGCTCCTGGCTACCCCAGCCCCTGCCTCTCCCAGCAGGGGGCACCGTGGGGCGGGGGCAGGGCGCTGGCTGTGGGAGGAGCTCCTGGCTACCCCAGCCCGGCCTCTCCCAGCGGGGGGCGCTGTGGGATCGGGATGGGGCACTGGCTGTGGGGGGCGCTCCCTGCAGGGGACGCCGTGGGGAGGGGGTGGGGGCCTGCCTGTGGGGGGCGATCCCAGCAGGGGGCGCCGTGGGGCGGGGGCAGGGCGCTGGCTGTGGGGGGCGCCGTGGGGTGGGACGCTGGCTGGCGGGGGTGCTCCCAGCAGGGGGCACTGTGGGGCGGGGTCTGGGCGCTGGCTGGGTGGGGGCGCTGTGAGGCGGGGGCGGGGGGCGCTCCCGGCTGTCCCAGCAGGGGGTGCCATGGGGCGGGGCGCTGTGGGGCGGGGGCGGGGGGCGCTCCCGGCTCTCCCAGCAGGGGGCGCCGTGGGGCGGGGTCGGGGGGCGCTCCCGGCTCTCCCAGCAGGGGGCGCCGTGGGGCGGGGGTGGGGGGCGCTCCCGGCTGTCCCAGCAGGGGGTGCCGTGGGGCGGGGGTGGGGGGCGCTCCCGGCTGTCCCAGCAGGGGGTGCCATGGGGCGGGGCGCTGTGGGGCGGGGGGCGCTCCCGGCTCTCCCAGCAGGGGGTGCCGTGGGGTGGGGCGCTGTGGGGCGGGGGGCGCTCCCGGCTGTCCCAGCAGGGGGTGCCATGGGGCGGGGCGCTGTGGGGCGGGGGGCGCTCCCGGCTGTCCCAGCAGGGGGTGCCGTGGGGCGGGGGCGGGGGGCGCTCCCGGCTGTCCCAGCAGGGGGTGCCGTGGGGCGGGGGCGGGGGGCGCTCCCGGCTGTCCCAGCAGGGGGCGCCGCGGGGCGCTAACACGGCTGTCGTGCGGGCAGGTGAAGCTGCGTTGCCGGAAGGGGATCCCCTCTTCTCTCCGTGCCAAAGCCTGGCAGCTGCTGTCGAACAGCAAGGAGCTCCTGGACCAGAACCCCAACAAGTTTGAGGTGCGTGCCCTCCCCTCGGCGGTGCGGGCGGGGGGCGGGGAGAGGTGTGGGGCAGCCAGGGCAGAGTCTCACCCCCTGTCCCCGTGACCCCTAGGAGCTGGAGCGCCAGCCCGGGGACCCCAAGTGGCTGGATGTGATTGAAAAGGATCTGCACCGGCAGTTCCCCTTCCACGAGATGTTTGCCGCCAGGGGAGGCCATGGGTGAGTGACCGGCGGGGAACCCCCTAGTCCCTTTCCTGAGCTGGGCCGGAGCCGGCGCCCCCTAGAGGGGACGGGCCCCGTGTCCAGCCAGTCCCCAGCCTGGGGCCGGAGCCGGCGCCCCCTAGAGGGGACGGGCCCCGTGTCCAGCCGGTCCCCGCCCTGGGGCCGGAGCCGGCGCCCCCTAGAGGGGACGGGCCCCGTGTCCAGCCGGTCCCCGCCCTGGGGCCGGAGCCGGCGCCCCCTAGAGGGGACGGGCCCCGTGTCCAGCCGGTCCCCGCCCTGGGGCCGGAGCCGGCGCCCCCTAGAGGGGTCTGGCCCCATGTCCCATTCCCCATCCCCTGAGCCAGCCAGTCCCCACCCTGGGGCTGCAGCCGGTGTCCCCTAGAGGGGACGGGCCCCGTGTCCAGCCAGTCCCCGGCCTGGGGCCGGAGCCGGCGCCCCCTAGAGGGGACGGGCCCCGTGTCCAGCCGGTCCCTGCCCTGGGGCCGGAGCCGGCGCACCCTAGAGGGGACGGGCCCCGTGTCCAGCCGGTCCCTGCCCTGGGGCCGGAGCCGGCGCCCCCTAGAGGGGTCTGGCCCCATGTCCCATTCCCACCCCCCTGAGCTAGCCAGTCCTCGCCCTGGGGCCGGAGCCGGCGCCCCCTAGAGGGGACGGGCCCCGTGTCCAGCCAGTCCCCGCCCTGGGGCCGGAGCCGGCGCCCCCTAGAGGGGACGGGCCCCGTGTCCAGCCGGTCCCCGGCCTGGGGCCGGAGCCGGCGCCCCCTAGAGGGGACGGGCCCCGTGTCCAGCCGGTCCCCGGCCTGGGGCCGGAGCCGGCGCCCCCTAGAGGGGACGGGCCCCGTGTCCAGCCGGTCCCCGGCCTGGGGCCGGAGCCGGCGCCCCCTAGAGGGGACGGGCCCCGTGTCCAGCCGGTCCCCGGCCTGGGGCCGGAGCCGGCGCCCCCTAGAGGGGACGGGCCCCGTGTCCAGCCGGTCCCCGGCCTGGGGCCGGAGCCGGCGCCCCCTAGAGGGGACGGGCCCCGTGTCCAGCCGGTCCCCGGCCTGGGGCCGGAGCCGGCGCCCCCTAGAGGGGACGGGCCCCGTGTCCAGCCGGTCCCCGCCCTGGGGCCGGAGCCGGCGCCCCCTAGAGGGGACGGGCCCCGTGTCCAGCCGGTCCCCGCCCTGGGGCCGGAGCCGGCGCCCCCTAGAGGGGACAGGCCCTGCGCCCCATTCCCACCCCCCTGAGCCAGCCAGTCCCCGCCCTGAGGCTGCAGCCGGCGCCCCCTAGAGGGCAAGCCCCCTCCGTGTGTCTAACCCCCGTCCCTTTCCTGCCCACAGGCAGCAGGACTTGTACCGCATCCTGAAAGCCTACACCATTTACCGGCCCGACGAAGGGTACTGCCAGGCCCAGGCGCCAGTGGCTGCGGTCCTGCTGATGCACATGCCCGCTGAGGTAAGAGCAGCCCGCCAGCGCCCCCTGTGGCTGAGCGAGGCCCCCCTTCCTTTGGGCAAGCCCCAGCGTCACGCCTCCCCCGGTCTCCTCTTGCTTCTTACGTGTCTGCCTGGTTTTACCTCTGGGCGCTTCTTGGGTTTGGGGCTGGGAGCCAGGACTCCTGGGTTCTGTCCCAGCTGTGAGAAGGGATTGGGGGCTGATGGGTTAGAGCCGGGGGTGTGGGAGCCAGGACTCCTGGGTTCTTTCCCAGCTGTGAGAGGGGAGCAGGGGGCTGGGAGCCAGGACTCCTGGGTTCTACCCAGCTGTGAGAGGGGATTGGGGGCTGGTGGGTTAGAGCCGGGGGCTGGGAGCCAGGACTCCTGGGTTCTGTCCCAGCTGTGAGAGGGGATTGGGGGCTGGTGGGTTAGAGCCGGGGGCTGGGAGCCAGGACTCCTGGGTTCTGTCCCAGCTGTGAGAGGGGATTGGGGGCTGGTGGGTTAGAGCCGGGGGCTGGGAGCCAGGACTCCTGGGTTCTACCCAGCTCTGGGAGGGAAGTGGGGTCTAGTGATTAGAGCTGGGGAGGCTGAGGGCCAGGACTCCTGGGTTCTATCCCCTCCCATCTGACATAACATCTGTGCGTTATGTCCGTCTGTCCATGTCTCTTTTGCATGGTGGTGTTTTGTGTGTCTGTCTTTTCCGGCTCCCGTTTCTTCCTCTCTCTCTCCAGCCCAAAGCGTTGTCTGTTGCTCTGTCCATCCCAGTGTGGTCAGTCTGTTGGTTGCGAGTATCTCCTTTCCCCCATTCCTGTGTTGTCTGACTCCGGCTGCGGGTGTGCCCGGGACTCTCTTAGGGCGCGTCTGCACTGCAAAAACCCCCGTGTGTGTTTTAACCCGCGGTAGCTACCTGGGGTTAAAATACCAGTAACGCCGCAGCAGCTGTTTCAATCCGCGTTAGCCGATGTGGGTTAGGAACACGCCTTATTGTGTGTGTCTGTGTGTAGACATATCCTAGGTGCGTGTCTGGGTCTCCTCTCTGGGGGGTCTCTGAGACCTGGTCTACCCCTACTCCGGGCTGGGAAAATCACGCTCTGAGCACCGCAGTGAGGTCGATCTAAGCCCCAGGGGAGACGTGGCTGGGTCGAGAGAAGGAGCTGGATTAACCACTTGGAGGGGAGAAACCCCATCTGTCCACGTAGCGCAGACACGCCCTGGGGCGGGATCCTCTCTCTCGGGGGTCTGTTGCGTCTTTTGGGGTCCAGGTGTCTGTCTGAGGTCTCTCCCTTCTCTCCGTCCCTGCAGCAAGCCTTCTGGTGCCTGGTGCAGATCTGTGAGAAGTACCTGCCAGGGTATTACAGCGCCGGACTGGTGAGTAGCACCCCCACTGCTAGGGCAGGGCAGTCTCGGGGCTGGGGTCCGATTCTGCCCAGTCATCATTGGGTGGAGAGGGGTGTGTTGGTGCTGGGGGATGGGGACAGGGAGGAGCGTCTGGGGAAGGAGGGGGGTTGATGGGGAGAACAGTGAGGAATGGGGGTGAAGGGGGAGTATTGGGAGATGCGGGGGACAAAGGAGGGTGTTTGGGGATGAGGTGGGGCGGGCGAGGAAAGGCCGAGCCGGGGCAGGGGCTGATGTGTTCCCCTCCTCGCCGGCAGGAAGCCATCCAGTTGGATGGAGAGATCTTCTTTGCCCTGCTGCGCCGGGCGTCCCCCATGGCCTATCGGCACCTGAAGAAATACAAGATCGACCCCATCCTCTACATGACGGAGTGGTTCATGTGCATCTTCTCCCGCACCCTGCCCTGGGCTTCTGTGCTGCGCGTCTGGGATATGTTCTTCTGCGAGGGTGAGCTGTCCCCCAGCTCTGTATGTCCGTCCAGCCCTCTCTGAGTGTCACTGTCTGGCACAATCCATCAGCCCCATTCAGTCCAACCCAGCCAATCAAACCAACCCAACCCTCCAACTCACTGTCCCTCCATCCATCCATCTGACCAACCCAACCCATTCTCCATCCATCATCCCATCCCAACCAGCCATCCATCCGTCCGACCAACCCAACCCATTCTCCATCCATCCATCCATCATCCCATCCAAACCAGCCAGCCAGCCATCCGACCAACCCAACCCATTCTCCATCCATCCATCATCCCATCCCAACCAGCCATCCATCCGTCCGACCAACCCAACCCATTCTCCATCCATCCATCCATCATCCCATCCCAACCAGACATCCATCCGTCCAACCAACCCAACCCATTCTTCATCCATCTATCCATCCGTCCATCCATCATCCCATCCAAACCATCCATCCATCCGTCTGACCAACCCAACCCATTCTCTGTCCGTCAGACCAACCCAACCCATTCTCCATCCATCATCCTATCCCATCCCAACCAGACATCCATCCGTCCGACCAACCCAACCCATTCTCCATCCATCCATCCATCCATCATCCCATCCCAACCAGACATCCATCCGTCCGACCAACCCAACCCATTCTCCATCCATCTGACCAACCCAACCCATTCTCCATCCATCCATCCATCCATCATCCCATCCAAACCAGCCATCCATCCGTCTGACCAACCCAACCCCTTCTCCATCCGTCAGACCAACCTAACCCATTCTCCATCCATTCATCATCCCATACCAACCAGCCAGCCATCCGTCCGACCAACGCAACCCATTCATCCATCCATCCATCCATCATCCCATCCAAACCATCCATCCATCCGTCTGACCAACCCAACCCATTCTCCATCCATCCGTCTGACCAACCCAACCCATTCTCCATCCATCCGTCTGACCAACCCAACCCATTCTCCATCCATCCGTCTGACCAACCCAGCCATCGATCGTCCCATCCCAGCCAGCCAGCCAGCCATCCGACCAACCCAACCCATTCTCCGTCCGACCAACCCAACCCATCTCCCATCCATCCAGCTGTCCCATCTATGCATCTGACCAACCCAATGCAACCATCCATCCACCTGACCAAACCATCTCATCCTTCCACCTGACCAATGGTACCATCCATCCATGTGACCAAGCCATCCCATCCATCTGATCAGGCCAACCGATCTCCCATCCCAGCCAACCATCCATCCTCCTGACCAATCCAACCCATTCCCCATCCAACCCAACCAGCCAATCACCCATTGATCCATCTGACCCAGCCATCCCACCCAACCAACCGTCCAACCAACCATTCAACCCAGTCCAAATCAACCATCCATCCCTCAAACGCTCCATACAACCCAACTCAACCCCGTCCCTCCAATCCAACCATCCATCTGATCAACCCAACCCAACCCATATCAACCATGCGTCCAACCCAACTCACTGCATCAACCCAATCTGTTAACTCATCTTCCATCAACCCAACCCAGTCATCCTATCCAACCCAACCCAATCCATCAACCCAGACATCCCATCCAACTGACCCCACCTCTGCTCTCCTCCCTGTGTATGCATGGCTGACACCCAGCTCCAGGTCCCCGAAACCCCATGACTCACACCCGTCTCTCTACCCTTCCCCCACCCCAGGGGTGAAGATCGTCTTCCGGGTGGGCCTGGTCCTTCTCCGGAACGCTCTGGGCTCGGTGGACAAGCTGCGCAGCTGCCAGGGCATGTATGAGACCATGGAGAAGCTGCGTAACCTGCCGGCTCAGAGCATGCAAGAGGACTTCCTCATCTACGAGGTGAGCCCCGCCCAGACGGCGCTGAGGAAGGGCCTGGCTGGTTCAGGGTGTGGAAGGGAGACCACCAGGGCTCAGCAGGGGGCGCTCTCCCATGGCAGTCAGGGCTGGCCCCAGTGCGGCGCTGGGGGCGCTGTTCTGCGGGGAGTGGGTGTGGGCTCTCCCCTGGCACTTGGTGCTGGCCTCAGTGTGGCACTAAGGCAGGGGTGGGCAAACTTGAGGGCCACATCAGGGAATAGAAATTGTATGGCGGGCCATGGCTGCTCACAAAATTGGGATTGGGGTGAGGGCTCTGGTTGGGGGTGCGGGCTCTGGGGTGGGGCTGAGGAGTTCAGGGTGTAGGAGGGGGCTCTGGGCTGGGACCGAGGGGTTCAGAGGGTGGGAGGGGGATCAGGGCTCGGGCAGGGGGTTGGGGAGAGGCTCAGGGTGGCGCTTACTTCAAGTGGCTCCCAGAAGTGGCGGCACGTCCCTTCTCCGGCTCCTACACGGGAGCGCGGCCAGGCGGCTCTGCACGCTGCTCCATCCACAGGCACCGCCCCTGCAGCTCCCATTGGAGCGCCGGAGGGGGCCATTGGAGCATGTAGGAGCCGGAGTGGGGCAAGCCCCAGACCCCTCTGCCCAGCGGGAGCTCGCGGGCCGGTTTAAAACGGGCTGGATCTGGCCCGTGGGCCATAGTTTGCCCACCCCTGCACTAGAGAGTGCTGTGCTCCAGGGGATGGGGGCGGGTTACCAAGTAGAGGGCGCTCTGGGTCGGTGCCCAGAGGGCACTGTGCCGCCGGGCGTCTGACCTGCGCCTCCCTCCCATAGGTGGTGAACCTGCCCGTGACGGAAGCGCTGATCGAGCGTGAGAACACCACGCAGCTCAAGAAGTGGCGGGAGACCCGCGGGGAGCTGCAGTATAAACCCTCGCGCCGCCTCCACGGCTCCCGCGCCATCCACGAAGAGTGTCGCCGCATGAACCCCTCGCTGACCGCCAGCGCCAGCCTGCTCAGCCTCACTGGCTTCAAACAGCGGGCCACCCGCGGCGGCAGCGCGGGGGGCAGCTTCTCCCCCGCCCACCCCATGGGCAGCCTGGCCGTCTCCGCTGCCCCCCCTCCAGCCGCTGCCCCGGGCCAGGTGGTGTCGGAAGGGCTCCACCCCGTGCTGCCCTCCCCCACGGGGAACAACACGCCGCTGGGGGGCCCCAAGAAGGGGGGACCGAAGGACAGGAAGAAGGAGAAGGAGCGGGAGCGGCTGCAGAAGGAGCGGGAGAAGGAGCGGGAGAAGGAGCGGGAGAAGGAGCGGGAGAAGCAGGAGAAGGAGCGGGAGAAGCAGGAGAAGGAGCGGGAGAAGCAGGAGAAGGAGCGGGAGCGGCTGCAGAAGGAGCAGGAGAAGCAGGAGAGGAAGGAGAAGGAGAAGCTGGAGCGGAAGCAGCAGAAGGAGCGCGCCAAGGAGGAAGCCAAGCAGAAGAAAGAGAGGAAGGTCTCCATGCGCCGGAAGGAGCCCAAAGCCCCGCCCCGCGCCGAGGACGGGGGGCAAGACGGGGATCCCCCGGCGGGCTCTGTGCTGCAGGACACTTACTTCTGAGCTGGGGGGTGGGGGTGGGACAGCAAGGGGGGCCCTGCTGCCTCCTACGCACCCCAGATTCAGCCAAGGACCAAAGGGTGGGGAGACTCAGATGGGGGTGGGGTCGCCGGCTGGGCGGAAGCTGGAATCTAAAGGACAAAAGGTGTCGGGATGGGCCAGAGAGTGTTGAGCTCCGAGCTATCCTCCAGGGGGCGCCCCACAAGCTTCCTCCTGCCAGGAGGGGACCCGCTTAACGACTTGGAAAGCCAAACGACTACTGTGCTCTCCCCGCCCTCCCCCCCCCCCCCTTTTCTGTGTCCGACCCTCCCGTCAGTGGAACAAACAGGTACACCCCTCCCGCCAAGCGCTTTCCCAGGGGTGTGGGGCGTGTCCCCCTCGAGTCTTAACCGGAATATAATTGTATTAATAATAGTGCAGCCCGTTTACTGTATATAGGAGAATCCCCTTTAAACTATTTAACCACTCCAGCCCTACGCTCCCCCCGCCCCCCTCCCCGGGAGAGGTTGGTTTTAAGAGCCACCCTCTTGCCCCCATGCTAGCAGGAGCACTCCTCTTTGTGCTGTTCACCCCCCAAACGCAGTTCTTGTTGATGCACACGGGTATCAATAAAGTTCTTCTACTTTGACTTTCATTGGCAAGATGGATGAACTTTATTGACAGCCCAGTGTATGCGGACAGGGCATACGTTCCTCCGTGTCCCAACACCACATTTATTTATTTATCAGTAGCCCAGTGTTCCCTGACTGGGCATGGGTAAAGCTCGTCCACCTCTCAAAAAGGGGTCGATAAAGTCACGTGCCAGGTGAGAAACTTTATCGATAGCCCAGTGCTTGCGGACAAGAGAACAAGAAAGTTCTTCCATCTCCCAGCACAGGATTTTTGTGGCAAGGAATAAACTTTATCGATAGCCCAGTGTTGGACGAACTGGACTGTTCTCTTGTCTGCCAACCCTGGGCTGTCAATAAAGTTCACTCCTTGTCCCCAGCTAGGGCTTCATTATTTGTTTGGTACCCTGGCAGCCCACTGTTATGGTCTCCTTTTGGGCCTTCTGGGAAAGATGGTGAACTTTATTGGTGGCCCACTTTGCTGACAAGGTGTCAATAAAGTTTCTTCCCTGTAAGAGCGGGGGGATGAACTTTATTGACAACCCAGTGTTTGCAGTCAGAGCCTGGCATTCCATGGAAGGGCAGGGATGAGCTTTATCGACACGCCAGTGGTTGCAGACAGAATAGCCTGTTCCGCGTAAGAGCAGGGATGAGCTTTATTGACGTCCCAGTGTTTGCAGACACGGTATCAATAAAGTTTGTCACGTGAGAGACGCGATAAATTTTATCGAGTCCTCAGTGTTGGTGGACAGGGAGCCAATGAAGTCCCACCAGTGGCCGATGCTATGGGGCTTTTTCAGGAGCAACTACTGTCCAGCTAGCACCACATAGCCCCCCCTAATTTGCCCCGGGGGGATTAAATAGTCCCCTAGACAATAACTCCTCCCTCCTAGGATGTTCCCTTGATTATCTCTTTTGTCCTGTCAATTTCCTGCCTCCCCTCCCCTGGCTTATTTGTGACTCACCCCCACGGTCAACACACTCCAGTCCCCCGAGACCCGACAAACCCCCCCCCCCCCCCCGCTTTAAAAAGCATGAACAAACACCCTTACAATAACTGGAATTTTCTCTGATTGTGGTACGCTGTGCGACCACTAAAGGACCCCCACTGGCCCTATGGGGTCTCTGCTTGGGTCTCAGATGGGAGGCTAACATTTTCACGCTGGCTGGGAGAGGGGTGGGGCTGACCCACTGGGAACCCCCCAACCCCCGCTATCTTGTGTAAAGCTAGCAAACAGCACCAGGACTCCTGGGTTCTATCCCCGACTCTAGGTGGGGAGTGGGGTCTAGTGGGTTAGAGTAGGGGGTGGACTGGGAGTCAGGACTCCTGGGTTCTATCCCCAGCTCTGCCACTCCCTGCCCACGTGACTTTAACAAAGTCACCGTCTCCCTTTTCTGTGCCTCAGTTTCCCTTCTTGGCAAGACATGGCTTTAACTTAACCTTGTAGAGTCGCTCCTTGGAGCAGGAGACCACATTACTGCTGTTTGCCTCCAGCCCAACCTCAGTCCCACAATTCACCTCTCCCACAAACCATGCCGTTAGCTGCCCCCGCCCCAGCCAACATAACTCCCATCTGCCACCCAACAAACCCCCCTTTTTCTCCCTCCCACCCTTTGTATATACGTGTCTCTCTATACACATATATTATATATATGTCTCGGTATTGTAATTATGTATACAGACATTTTGGGTTTGGCCATGAGGTCTTATTTAATGGGACAGACACTGGAATATAGAGATACAGCCCCCTCCTCCCCCCTCCAATCCCTAGCCTCTCTTTATGCCACCCCCATCCTGGGCAGAAAGGGCAGAAAACCGGATGTTTACATTTTACATCTCTCCTCTTTTTCCTTCCGTCTCCATTTCCCCCCTCCCCCCGGTCCCTTTCTGTTGTTTGTGCCTCATCCTCGGAGATTTTATTTTGTCGCTTTGTTAAAAAGGTTAACAAAAAAAAAAATACTGCAAACTTGGTGGAAGACGCAGCGCTGTTCTTTGGGGGGTCATGGTTGGGTTGGGGGACGTGGCTCTCCGAGGATCGTTTGGGTTGTAGGTCTCAGAAGCGTGGGCGATTGGGGGGGTATAGTGCTCTGAGGGCCTTTGGGTTGCGGGTGATGGATCTTTGAGAACCATTGGCTCTTGGAGGGTCATTTGAGAACCATTGGCTGATTGGGGGTCATGGCTCTTTGAGGGTGTTGGATTGTGAGTCTGGCTCTTTGAAGGTCATTGGCTTGGGGGTCACAGTTCTTTGAGGGTCACTGGATTCTAGGTCTTTGGTCATTGGGCTCTTGGAGGGTCATTGGGTTGGGGGTCTGGCTCTTTGAAGGCTGGGTTGGGGGTCATGATGGTTCCTTGAAGGTCATTGGTTCTTTGAGGGTCATTTCAGAATCATTGACTCATTGGGGGTCATGGCTCTGAGTCATTGGGTTGTAGGTCTTTGAGAATCATTAGCTTGTTGGGGGTTGTGGTTCTTTGAAGGGCCTTTGGGTTTTAGATCTCTGAGAATCATTGGCTGATTGGGGATCATGGCTCTTTGAAGATCGTTGGGTTGTGGGTCTTGGAGGATCTGAGGGTCATAGTTCTTTGAGAGTCCTTGGATTGTGGGTCTTGGTTCCTTGAAAGTCTTTTGAGGGTGTCACGGGTGAACAGGCTTGGTGCTCTTGGACAACCATGAATCGGGCACACTCACTAGGGTTCGCCTCCTTGGACTGACTTCAGATCCTTGAGCGCCCCGTTCCCCACAGCGAGTCCACTTGAGTAGGACACCTGGGGAATCCTTGTGCACCCCCCAAAGGGGCCATGCACCCTGACTTCTGCAGTCAGCAGTGACTCCCAGCCAGGGGGGTACACCAGAAGGGTTTGTTAGTCGTCTGGAACAGCAGAGAAACGTTCTTCGTTAGCAGGACGTCACAGCAAAGTCCACCTTGGTCAGACCCAGAGCCCAGGGCTGCTCTGTGACTTCCTGAGACCTGTCCAGCAACATGTCTCTGTCCCACAGGCAGGCACCCCAGCTCATGGCTTTGTTCTCCAATGGATCAGAAATGGCTGGCTTCCTTCCCAGGCCAGGTTCATCAGTTGCTAGGAAACAAATTGCTCATTGGCTGAGCCCAGACGGCTAGGGGCACTCACACCTGGTCCTCTAGGGGTCTCTGCAAAGACCAGATGTCCTTGTCCCCACCACCTGGTCAATCATGCAGCACGTGTGGGAAACTGAGACACAGTATTCATACAAACCATTAAGAACCCCCCCACACTTCATCGCAGAGGGTCATTGGGTTCTGGTCCTGGGATTGTTCTGAGTCACTGGCTTGAGGGTTGCTGAGTTGAGTCTGTTCCTTTAGGCTCGCTGTGTGAGGTTAGCGAGCGCCAGGACTCCTGGGTTCCGTCCCCAGCTCTGGGCGGGAAGTGGGGCTTCGTGGGTCAGAGCGGGGAGGGGAGGGCTGGGAGCCAGGACTCCTGGGTTCTGTGGGCGGGGAGCAAGGTCTAGTGGATTAGAGATCTTGCCTGGGTGGACGAGCAGTGGCTGTGAATTGTGGACGGACAACGGCGTGAAGTTCTGTGCTTGCGTAGGTTCGGAGGAGGACGGTGGGGGACTGGGTCCCATCCCCAAGGGCGGCGGCTTGGCACAGAAACGGTTGCGGCACCATTGCTGGAGGTCAGAGCTAGAATCTGGCGGGACAGACAGGGACGATCCTGCCCCAGGCGGACACAGGCTACGTGGGCCTTGGTGGCGCGTCTCCGTCTCTGCTGGTCTCCGTGGCGTGAGATCTTCCTTGGGCGCGGGTGGGGATTGGCTGAAATGAACCGGGACGTTCGCAGACCTAACAGCTGACCCCGGTGCCTCGGTGCCGCGCTAGGGGGCGCTGGGCTGCATGGAGCAGGGTGCGGGGCTCTCCCCGGCAGTCGGTGCCCCTGCTCCCCACAGCGCCCCCTGCTGGGAGAGGCCGGGGCTGGAGTAGCCGGGAGCTCCCCGCCCCACAGCGCCCCCTGTGATGAAATGGTGAAATCACACGGCTTGGATAGAACAATTTTATTATTGTAACGGCATCTTCACAGTGTAAATATTTGGCAAATACTTTGTCCCCATTTCCCAGTCCCCGCAGACCACCAAGGCTGGTGCCCCTCAATCCCGGCCTGAGCACCTGCTAGCCCGCCCCTGGGTTCCCCGTAGTTTCTCCGGTATTTGAGGGCAATGAATGTGGATTGCCTACCCCCTCCGGCTCGCCTCCTTTCCCCGCTCCCTCTCTCCCTACTCCAAATCAATCAGGTTCCCCTGCGCGGTCTGGGCCCCTCCTGCTCTCTCCTCCCTCCACCTCGCCCTCAGTTTCACAATCTCCTCCCCGAACTGCTGGTGCAGCCCCTCAAAGTCTGGCAATCCCACCGCTGCCACCAGTGGGCTGTGCCGCGCAGCCCTCTCTTCCAGTGCTGTCGTGGCGAGGGCCCCGCTGGCCCGGTACTGTCCCTCCAGCTCCATCAGCAGGGCCCGCAGGTAGTCGAAGCTGGCCGTGCTCAGAGCCCGCACCCAGCCCTCCATGGATGCCTGGTCTTCAGCCGCCATCTTGTAGGCCCGGTGGCCTGGTGGCCCCTGGGGGTAGGAGATCTCGAAGGTGAAAGGCTCTGTGGCGGATTCCTGTAGCTCCACGGTGCAGCCCTCCAGCAGGATCAGCCCCAGCGGCTCGCGGTCCCCCTGCCGCTCCCAGTAAAAGAGCAGGTTCCCCCGCAGTTCGCACCAGCGCCGCTGGTAGGCGCTGCTGCGTTCGCTCTTCTTGTACAGCCGCCCCTGCCGGTCGGGGGGCGCCGCCGCGCGGGAGTAGCCCAGGACGCTGGTTTCATGCAACTTCATGTGGCCGGGGACCTAGGAAGGGGGAGATAGGGAGTGGGACATGGGGCCTTTCCCCTCTAGCGGGCACCAGCCCCACTCTGGCCCCAGGGCGGGGGCTGGCTGGCTCAGGAGGTCAGGGAATAGGACACGGGGCCTTTCCCCTCCAGAGGGATCCAGCCCCAGGGCGGGGACTTTACCTGCCTCCTTCTGCTCCTCTCTGCCTGTGATCAGCCGGATCCCGGATCCACCTTTGTCCTGGAAATCTGCTGCCCCTCTTTGGGCCGTGGGGGCTCCCCAGTTTCCCCTTCCCCTTCTCTCTCTGGGTCAAAGCAAGGGGTCACTTTTAAGGTCCAGCTTTTTGACCTTAATTGTCCCTTCAATGCAGGTCTGCGCCCCCAACACCTGTCTCTGCTCCTGTGTCCGCCAGGGGGGTGCACCCGCGGCTATTCAGGGGTACAGCCCCTCTGGGCCCCCTTCTCATCCCCGTCCTAGGGCACCTTACTTGGCACGGGAACAGAAGAGCTGGAACAAGGAACTAACTCTAAGGGAGTTGCCTAGTCTGGAGTTCCCCTTGGTCCTAAGGAGATCCATGTTCCTGGGGGAGTTTGGGGGGGCATGGAGACTGATTGGGGGGGGCTGCCCCAGATTAGAGGGTGTCCCCCCCCCAAAACTAAGACCAGCCCTGGTTAAACACAAGGGGGTCATACCATATCCGTAGCCCACATTTGGGGGATCTGGCTGCCTTGGGTTGGGGGCCCCCTTCCTAGGTGAGGGGGTGTCCCCCAAATTGTGAGACTGACACTGGAGAAATACAAGGGGGTTCCCAACATTTGAGCTAAGGGTAGTGGGGGATCCGGGGCCCCCTTCTGGTTGCTTCCCTTGCTGGAAACATGCACCCCGTTTCCCAGGCGCTGTGGATAAATCCGGTGGATGGCGGGGGGCAGTTTCATACAGGGCCCCGCGAAATATTCCTCTGGTGTTGATCCCGGCCTCTCCCTCTGATGTTAATCCGGATCAGCGGGGGTTGAAGCGCTGTAAGGGGGACCCGTGGGTGGGACCCCAGGTGAGTCGGGGTTCACGCCCCTACAGGGGCTGGTGGAATCTGGGGGGGGGGGTGCCCCGGGTTTAAAACGCCACCTGCTCTTTCGAGGGGCTTGTGGGCACCCGACCCGCGGTGCCCCGGGTTTTAAAACGCCACCTGCCTCTTTCGAGGGGCTTGTGGGCACCCGACCCGCTGGACAGGGGGCAGGGAGGCCTCCGATCCTACACCGGGGGGGGGGGGGGGACCCAGAGGAATTTTCTTGTGGGGGGGGGAACCCCTGACAAAATCAAGCCTGTGGGGGGCATGTTAGGGGGCAGAAGGGACGGGGAGGTGGGGTACAGGGAGTAGGGGGATGGGGGGGTTCTTGGGGACTAGGGGAGCGTGGCCCCATGATGGGGGGATGGGCAATTCTGGGGGTTCGGGAGGTGCAGGGGGGGCTTGGCCCTGCCCTGGGGGGGGCTGGGGCGGGGTTAGGTCGCGGGGAGGGGCGGGGGATGTATTTGGGGGGGTTCCCAGCTTCTCCCCCCCCCCCCCCCTCCAGCGCCACTGGGCTACGGGCCATGCTGGGCGGGGGGGACGGACGAGGTCTGAGAAAACCGGGCGCTGCCCCTTTAAACGTTGCCATGACGCCGGCTCCCCATGGTGGCCAATGGGCCGAAGCCAGCGGCTGCCAGGAGATGACGTCACTTCCTCTGCCTCCCGCACCCCCCCCCCCCCCCGCGCCTTTACATTCTGCCCTCACTCCAGCCCCGCCCCCTCATGGCGGTCCATGGGGCCGAAGCCATGGGGTGACGTCACCTCCGGTACGGCCCCGTTGGGGGCGGGCCAAACTTCCAAATTCCGGGGGGGTTCCCGGGGGTTCCCGCCCCAGCCAATGCGAGGAACGACGAGGAAACGGGACCAACCCGGGGCGAGGGGCGGGGCGTAGGGGAGGCAACGGCCCCTTGGTCACGTCACATCCGGGCCGGAAGCAGAGCCGGCTGACCCGGAAGCGGTGTCGCGTGAGGCGCCCTGCGAGTTCGGGAATCAGGTGAGCGGCGCAGCTGTCGGGGAGCTGATTTGCATATGCAAATGAGGGAGCTGTGGGGTCCCCGGGTGGGGGGCAGGCTGCTCCCAGTGGGGGGCGCCCTGACCCAGCCGGGGGGGGCCTGTGTCAGGCCCCGGGGGGGGGATTGGCATATGCAAATGAGGGGTGGAGCTTGGAGGGCGCACTCGCCCTCCCCCCGTTCCTATATGGCCGCCTTCATGCGGGGCGCCCCCCCCGGGGGAGGCTGTAGGTTATTTGCATATGCAAATTAAGGTGTTCCAGGGGGTCCCCTGTTTGGGCTGTTGGGGGGGCTGAAAATGGGACCCCGCCCTGCGCGCGGGGGGGGGGCCTGGGGTTACCCCCGTGAGAAATGGGGGCGTCATTTGCATATGCAAATTAGGAAGCTGGGATGAGGGGGTTGCCCCTTCGATCTCCCCCAAAGAGGATGCGGCTGTTCTGTGGGGACCCCCCCCCATGTCCCTCCTGGCGTAGCAGGGGGACCCTGTGGGTTACAGGCAGGCTGGGGAAAGGGGGGGCATCAGAGGGGAGCTCATTTGCATATGCAAATATTTATTGGCTCTAGGCCAGTGTTTAGTAGCCCGGACCCCAGACAGTGGTGCAGGTAGAAACCGTTCCTGGCCGGGACCCAGAATTGTCTCGGGACAGAGAAGCAATTGGTCGAAATCACATGCTCGGATCTCTTGGGGCCGAAGCCGGTTCCCCTTGAGAGCAAAAGGAGCTTTGCTGTCGCGTTCAACGGGAGCAGCTTTGACATTCGGACAGGAAAGAACAAGACCACTCGAGCAGGGGCTGTGTTGCTTGTACCACAGCTATCAACAGCTGCTGACTCGTGAGAAAAGTCAGCAGCCACCTGATCTTCGTCCATCGCAAGGGAGAAATCAGCAACCAGCGAGGCCAGAACAGTCTCTGTCCCAGACCCAACTCGTAAATCCATCGGCAAAGGATCGGGGAAAGATGAAGGCTCCAGATTACCTTAAAGTCCTCAGTCCCTCGGCTCCAATGCTCCCGTTAGTGTGTGTTCATAGTCCAGAGCAGGGGGAGGCAACCTATGGCCCGGGTGCCGATTTTCAGCGGCACTCTCACTGCCCAGGTCCTGGCCACTGGTCCGGGGGGGCTCTGCATTTTAATTTCTTTTGAACGAGGCTTCTTAAACATTTTTAAAACCTTATTTACTTTACATACAACAATAGTTTAGTTCTATATTATAGACGTATCGAAAGAGACCTTCTAAAAACGTTAAAATGTGTTACTGGCACGCGAAACCTTAAATGACAGTGAATAATGAAGACTCGGCACACCCCTTCTGAAAGGGTCCGGTTGCTGACCCCTGGTCCAGAGGCTGGAGCAGGAAAGAGGCAAAATGGAGATGTTTCCAGGCCAGGGCCTTTAGCTTCTGCCAAGTGCCAAGTAAAGGGAAACCTGTTCTCGCAAGATGGTGTTTGGAGTCACATGGTCAGGTTACGTGTCCATCCTCCTCACCCATCTTCTAGTTAGAACATTCCCGAAAAGTCCATTCAGTGTAGACAGGCGTTTTCCAGGGTCCATTGCGAGCTAAATGTTCCTTCATGGGCCATTCAGCTTGACGTGTCCCTTCGTGTGCTGGCCTAAATACCTGGTGGGCGTTAGCACAGGAGCAAACATGTAGCAAACATAGCTAATAGTCACAGCTTCAGATACCAAGCTGAATATACATGCGTAGAAATAGCAGAACCAGAAGTACCAGCTATTTCACCTTCATAACTATTCCCAAAAGCGATTCTGAAAAATCACACCACGTACCTGAGACCCTCTGTGCCACCCCACTGGAGCATTGTTATCTGGTATGTAACAACAGAGAGGGAGCCAGGGACGTGACTGTTTAGCCTAAAAGGGCCAGGTTATTTTTAGCTGTCCGGGTGTGACTGCGCCTTTAGTCAGGGAGGGCACGCTGCCTGGCACACATTCAGGGTCACGGGCTTCAGTGTTCCTTTGCGGTTAACTTTTTAACGTTCATAAACCTGGTATGGGCTGAGGTGGTTTAAAGCAGAACACAGGTGTCTAGTTTGCAAATCTGGGGCCTCGGTGAGATGAATGTCATGGGTAATTCAGACCAGTGGGGAGAAACAGAATCAAAAACCGTTTAAACTCCTTCCATTCCCCCCCCCCCCCCCCTTGAGGACTCCTGACCAACTTAACAGCACAATACATATGCTAACAAACGTAAAAAAGGCCCTCCAGAGCAGGGGGGCTAGTCCCAAGTCTTGCCGGTACCCCGTACCTGCTAAAAATCTCTTGCCGGTACTGCGTACTGGAGGGTACCACCCCACTTCCACTCCTGCCCACAGCTAAGGGGCTTATCAGTGACCAGCTGGGGCGGGCGTGGCTGGGACAGCAGCCCCGGGTCATGCAGGGCCTGTTATCGTAGGGTCTCCTCTGGCAGGGCCTGGGGGGTTGGCGCAGGGTCTCTTGGTGAGTCGTCGGTTTGTCACGGCAGGATCCTGTGTAGCCAGCTCCTGCTATCGTCTGTTGTGAGCGGCGGTTTGTTATTGTAGGGTCTTTCGTTTGTTCCTGTAGCGCTCCGTGGGCCTCGGTTTGTTATCGTAGGGGGGCCGCTTTGTGATCGTCTCTTTATCGTAGGGTCCCTCCCGTCGGGGCTGCAGGCAGAGCCCAGAGAGGGGCAGTGAGACCCATCTGCGGCGGGGGTGGCACTGGGGGACCCCCCTTTCTCCCTAGCTCTTCCCTTCTCCCCCCAGGACCGTCAGGGGCCACCATGCCCAAGCGCAAGGTGACGTTCGAGGACCAGGCCGAGGGGGACGAGGAGGAGGAGCTGGTCATGCCCAAGAAGAAGGTTGAGTTACGGGGATGGGGTGGGGGTGACCCCGGGGGGTGAGGGATCTCTGCAGGGTGGGGAGGCATGGGGGAGTAGGATCCCTATGGGGTAGTGGTGCAAAGGGGACCCCTGTTGTGAGGATGGGGGCGTGAGGGGGGTCTCCAGAGGGCACAGGGTCCCTGTTGGGGGGATGTGGGGGTATCTGGTCGCTGTTGGAGGTAAGGGGTCACTGGAGGGGGCAGGAGGGGGGCCCTGAGAGGGTATGACCAGGGGGTGGATGGGAGTTGTGTTTGTGTGTCCCCCTGGGGTGTCTCAGAGTGACTCGTGCGTGGGTGTATCAGGAGGGGGGTGTCTCAGGGTGACTCATGGGTGGTATCGGGAGGGGCTGTGTCTCGGGGTGACCCGGGATGGTATCCAGGGGGGTGGCTGTGTCTCAGGGTGACCCGGGGGTGGTATTGGGGGGGGGGGAGTGGCTGTGTCTCGGGGTGACCTGGCGGTGGTATTGGGGGCGTCTGTGTTTTGGGGTGACCCGGGGGTGGTATTGGGGGGGGGGGAGTGGCTGTGTCTCGGGGTGACCTGGCGGTGGTATTGGGGGTGTCTGTGTCTCGGGGTGACCTGGCAGGTGGTATGGGGGGGCTGTGTCTCGGGGTGACCTGGCAGGTGGTATGGGGGGGGGGCTGTGTCTTGGGGTGACTCGGGGGTGGTATAGGGGGTGTCTGTGTCTCGGGGTGACCCGGGGGTGGTATTGGGGGTGTCTGTGTCTCGGGGTGACCTGGCAGGTGGTATTGGGGGGGCTGTGTCTCGGGGTGACCTGGCAGGTGGTATGGGGGGGGCTGTGTCTCGGGGTGACCTGGCAGGTGGTATGGGGGGGGCTGTGTCTTGGGGTGACCCGGGGGTGGATTGGGGGGTGTCTGTGTCTCGGGTGACCTGGCAGGTGGTATTGGGGGGGCTGTGTCTTGGGGTGACCCGGCAGGTGGTATTGGGGGGGCTGTGTGTCGGGTGATTCGGATAGTGGTGCCTGCGGGGGGCACTGTTTCTCCGGGTGACCAGGGGGACCTAACATCCCTCCCCCCCATCAGCTGGCAGAGCCCGGCCTGGGGGCCAGCGGCCCAGGGAGCCGGTTCAAGGGTAAACACTCCCTGGACAGCGACGAGGAAGACGAGGATGAGGACGGCGACGGCGGCCGGGCAGTAAATACAACATCCTGGCATCAGAGGACGTGGAGGGTGAGACCCTGGTCTGGCCGAGGGAGCCGGGATCCAGTGGGGAGGGAGTTCAGGGGGAGTGTGTGCTCCAGGGGGAGAAGGGGGCTGGGCCGGAGGAAAGGAGGAGAGACCGTGTGGGAAGGGAGGGGAAACTGGGCTGGCTAATCTGGGGCCGAGCAGAGCAGGGAAGTCGGGGAGACCCTGACGGGCAGGGGGGTCTCCCCGGGCAGGGCAGGAGTTGGCCACCATCGACTACGAGGACGGGGTGCCGTATCACCCCCTTCAACCTGGAGGAGAGGATGGAGGAGGGGCACTTCGACTCGGAGGGAACTACTTCCTGCGTCGCGAGGCACTGATCCGGGACAACTGGCTGGACAACATCGACTGGGTGAGCCGGGAGAGGGGGCCCGGGGGAGGGGAAACCAAGAAAGGGGGGTGTAGCGATGCTGGTTCTGGTGGGACCCAACTGAGAGTGCCAATTCAGGACAAATTGCTCCAAGCAGGGCAGTTACAGCCCAGGTCTGGGGTTCTTCCACCTCTAAGGCACCAAACAGCCAGACAGAGAAGACTTTGGTTTTACCCCACTGGCTAACCACAAGTCATCCCAAGCAATCCCCTAAGACACTCCAGTTTCCCAGTCTCACCACCAGTGTTATCGGGATGAATGGTTATGAAAACCAATGCCCCAGTAAAGAGAAAAACCGTTCTCCTGATCCCAAAGGACCAAACCCCAGAGCCAGGTCAATATACAAATCAGATCTTACCCACAAATCACGCTGGTGCCAATCCTGTAACATCTAAAATCGAAAGGTTTATTCATAAAGGAAAAGGTCTCGGTGAGAGCTAGAATCGGTTACATGGAATCAATTACACACAGTGATGGCAAAGTTCTTGGTTCAGGGATGGAATAAGCTGCAGGTTCAAATCAAGTCTCTGGAGCATCCACCGCTGGGATGGGTCATTCAGTCCTTTGTTCAGAGCTTCAGTCTGTAGCAAAGTCCCTCCCGAGGTGTGAAGCAGATTGAAGACAAGATGGAGATGAGCCCTCAGCCTTTTCTAGTCTCTTGCCATGTGGTCTCTGCTTGCTTTGTCCCCAAGGACAAGCTACCCACCACATGGCATGAAAACCTCAGAGTTCTGTCCATAGGCAGGTCCCTGCAGACCTTGCTGAGTCACCAGGTGTATCTGCCTTCTCTCAATGGTCAATTGTGTAGCTGATGGTCCTCAATGGGCCATCGAGCAGCTTAGCAGAGCTGACACCACTCGTCTGGGGTGTCACCCAGGAGCACAGCCCCAGTTTGAAATACAGACAGTCTAGTAACTTCAACTACAAAACCTGATACACACACACAGACAGTATAATCCTAACCAGCAAACATAACCTGGTCTTAGACACCTTATATGGCCCCCTTTATGTAAGGTTTGGTGCCACTACAGGACCTTGGTTTCAACAATGATCGATACGGTCCCAGATTATGTCAATAACGTCACAGGGGAGGTTGGAATCGGGGAATAGAAGGGGAGACTGGGGGCGGGGGTGGTGGTGAACGGAGACGGGGCCGCTGGACCAGGACTGATCCCGCCCCCCGCAGGTGCGGATCAAGGAGCAGCCCCTGGGAGCCGGAAAGCCCCCTGGCGAGGGGCAGGAGGAGGACGGGGAGCCCCCGGGGGGCGCCCCCTGCTGGACAAGCAGACGCTGCTGGAGGGGATGGTGGAGATGGTGCGGCCGGGGAGACCGTGGCCCGGGCCATCCAGCGCCTGGGCAGCAAGGGCGGGGCCCGGGCGCGCGCCCCCGCCGGGCCTGGAGCCGGGCCAAGGCCGAGGCCCCGCCCCGCCGGAGGAGGGGGCGGCGCCGGGCTCGCCCGAGAGGCGGGAGCAGCTGGAGCGGCTCTCGGGATTGGCTGACCAGATGGTGGGGCGGGGCTGTCTACGAGATCTACCCAGGAGACCCGCGAGAAGCTGGCGCTCAGGCTGCGGGCGCTGACCCAGCCCCCGCCCGCCCCAGCCCCCGCCCGCCCCTCGACATGTTCGCCGAGGACATCGACGAGGCCAGGCTGAGAACCCAGGCGTCCGGTGAGACATTGGGGGCTGCGGGTCGGGAGTGAGGGGCACCGGCAGAGCTGGGGGGGGCAGGGCCGGGCTGGCAGGGGCTGCGGGTCGGGAGTGAGGGGCACCGGCAGAGCTGGGGGGGAACTGGGCTAGCAGGGGCTGCGGGTCGGGAGTGAGGGGCACCGGCAGAGCTGTGGGGGCAGGGCCGGGCTAGCAGGGGCTGCGGGTCGGGAGTGAGGGGCACCGGCAGAGCTGGGGGCAGGGCTGGGCTAGCAGGGGCTGCGGGTTGGGAGTGAGGGGCACCGGCAGAGCTGGGAGGCAGGGCTGGGCTAGCAGGGGCTGCGAGTCGGGAGTGAGGGGCACCGCAGAGCTGGGGGGCAGGGCTGGCTAGCAGGGCTGCGGGTCGGGAGTGAGGGGCACCGGCAGAGCTGGGGGCAGGGCTGGCTGGCAGGGGCTGCGGGTCGGGAGTGAGGGGCACCGGCAGAGCTGTGGGGGCAGGGCTGGGCTGGCAGGGGCTGCGGGGCGGGAGTGAGGGGCACCGGCAGGGTGGGGGGGGGGCAGGGGCTGCGGGGCGGGAGTGAGGGGCACCGGCAGGGTGGGGAGGGGGGCAGGGGTTGCGGGTCGGGAGTGAGGGGCACCGGCAGAGCTGGGGGGGGAACTGGCTAGCAGGGGATGCGGGTCGGGAGTGAGGGGCACCGGCAGAGCTGTGGGGGCAGGGCTGGGCTGGCAGGGGCTGCGGGGCGGGGAGTGAGGGGCACCGGCAGGGTGGGGGGGGGGCAGGGGCTGCGGGTCGGGAGTGAGGGGCACCGGCAGGGTGGGGAGGGGGGGCAGGGGTTGCGGGTCGGGAGTGAGGGGCACCGGCAGAGCTGGGGGGGGGAACTGGGCTAGCAGGGGCTGCGGGTCGGGAGTGAGGGGCACCGGCAGGGTGGGGAGGGGGGCAGGGGCTGCGGGTCGGGAGTGAGGGGCACCGGCAGAGCTGGGGGGGAACTGGGCTAGCAGGGGCTGCGGGTCGGGAGTGAGGGGCGCGCTGACGGGGTATTGTCCAGCAGGGGCGCCGAGGCCGCGCTGCAGGCCCCGGACGGGGAGGAGCCGCTGGCCGAGGCGATGTGGGAGTACAAGTGGGAGAACACGAATGGGGCCGAGCTCTATGGGCCCTTCAGCAGCACCCAGATGCAGGTGAGACCCCAGTGCAGAGCCAGGGGTCCCTGTGCCCAGCCCCCGCCCCAGAGGGGCCTGTCCCAGCGCCGGGCGAGGGGTCCTGTGCCCAGCCCCCGCCCCAGAGGGGCCTGTCCCAGCGCCGGGCCAGGGGTCCCCGTGCCCGGCCCCCGCCCCAGAGGGGCCTGTCCCAGCGCCGGGCGAGGGGGTCCCCGTGCCCGGCCCCCGCCCCAGAGGGGCCTGTCCCAGCGCCGGGCGAGGGGTCCCCGTGCCCGGCCCCCGCCCCAGAGGGGCCTGTCCCAGCGCCGGGCGAGGGGTCCCCGTGCCCGGCCCCCGCCCCAGAGGGGCCTGTCCCAGCGCCGGGCGAGGGGTCCCCGTGCCCGGCCCCCGCCCCAGAGGGGCCTGTCCCAGCGCCGGGCGAGGGGTCCCCGTGCCCGGCCCCCGCCCCAGAGGGGCCTGTCCCAGCGCCGGGCGAGGGGTCCCCGTGCCCGGCCCCGCCCCAGAGGGGCCTGTCCCAGCGCCGGGCGAGGGGTCCCTGTGCCCGGCCCCCGCCCCAGAGGGGCCTGTCCCAGCGCCGGGCGAGGGGTCCCCGTGCCCGGCCCCCGCCCCAGAGGGCCTGTCCCAGCGCCGGGCGAGGGGTCCCTGTGCCCAGCCCCCGCCCCAGAGGGGCCTGTCCCAGTGCAGAGCCAGGGGTCCCCGTGCCCAGCCCCCGCCCCAGAGGGGCCTGTCCCAGGGCCGGGCGAGGGGTCCCTGTGCTCAGCCCCCGCCCCAGAGGGCCTGTCCCAGTGCAGAGCCAGGGGTCCCCGTGCCCAGCCCCCGCCCCAGAGGGGCCTGTCCCAGCGCCGGGCGAGGGGTCCCTGTGCCCAGCCCCTGCCCCAGAGGGGCCTGTCCCAGCGCCGGGCGAGGGGTCCCCGTGCCCAGCCCCCGCCCCAGAGGGGCCTGTCCCAGTGCAGAGCCAGGGGTCCCCGTGCCCAGCCCCGCCCCAGAGGGGCCTGTCCCAGTGCAGAGCCAGGGGTCCCCGTGCCCCGCCCCCGCCCCAGAGGGGCCTGTCCCAGCGCCGGGCCAGGGGTCCCTGTGCCCAGCCCCCGCCCCAGAGGGGCCTGTCCGGCGCCGGGCGAGGGGTCCCCGTGCCCGGCCCCCGCCCCAGAGGGGCCTGTCCAGCGCCGGGCCAGGGGTCCCTGTGCCCAGCCCCCGCCCCAGGGGGGCCTGTCCCAGCACCGGGCGAGGGGTCCCCGTGTGCCCAGTCCCCGCCCCAGAGGGGCCTGTCCCAGCGCCGGGCCAGGGGTCCCCGTGCCCAGCCCCTCCCCAGAGGGGCCTGTCCCAGCGCCAGGCGAGGGGTCCCCGTGCCCAGCCCCCGCCCCAGAGGGGCCTGTCCCAGCGCCGGGCGAGGGGTCCCCGTGCCCGGCCCCCGCCCCAGAGGGGCCTGTCCCAGCGCCGGGCGAGGGGTCCCCGTGCCCGGCCCCCGCCCCAGAGGGGCCTGTCCCAGCGCCGGGCGAGGGGTCCCCGTGCCCGGCCCCCGCCCCAGAGGGGCCTGTCCCAGCGCCGGGCGAGGGGTCCCCGTGCCCGGCCCCGCCCCAGAGGGGCCTGTCCCAGCGCCGGGCGAGGGGTCCCCGTGCCCGGCCCCCGCCCCAGAGGGGCCTGTCCCAGCGCCGGGCGAGGGGTCCCCGTGTGCCCAGTCCCCGCCCCAGAGGGGCCTGTCCCAGCGCCGGGCGAGGGTCCCCGTGCCCGGCCCCCGCCCCAGAGGGGCCTGTCCCAGCGCCGGGCGAGGGGTCCCCGTGTGCCCAGCCCCCGCCCCAGAGGGGCCTGTCCCAGCGCCGGGCGAGGGGTCCCCGTGCCCGGCCCCCGCCCCAGAGGGGCCTGTCCCAGCGCCGGGCGAGGGGTCCCCGTGCCCGGCACCTGCCCCAGAGGGGCCTGTCCCAGCGCCGGGCCAGGGGTCCCCGTGCCCAGCCCCCACCCCAGAGGGGCCTGTCCCAGCGCCGGGCCAGGGTCCCCGTGCCCAGCCCCCTCCCCAGAGGGGCCGGTCCCAGCGCCGGGCGAGGGGTCCCTGTGCCCAGCCCCCGCCCCAGAGGGGCCGGTCCCAGCGCCGGGCGAGGGGTCCCCGTGCCCAGCCCTGCCCCAGAGGGGCCTGTCCCAGCGCTGGGCGAGGGGTCCCTGTACCCAGCCCCCGCCCCAAAGGGGCCTGTCCCAGCGCCGGGCGAGGGGTCCCCAGCCCCCGCCCCAGAGGGGCCTGTCCCAGCGCCGGGCGAGGGGTCCCCGTGCCCAGCCCCCGCCCCAGAGGAGCCTGTCCCAGCGCCGGGCGAGGGGTCCCCGTGCCCGGCCCCCGCCTCAGAGGGGCCTGTCCCAGCGCCGGGCGAGGGGTCCCTGTGCCCGGCCCCCGCCCCAGAGGGGCCTGTCCCAGCGCCGGGCGAGGGGTCCCTGTGCCCAGCCCCCGCCCCAGAGGGGCCTGTCCCAGGGCCGGGCGAGGGGTCCCTGTACCCAGCCCCGGGCAAGGGGTCCCCATTTGCCCAGCTCTCCCCCTCCCGCCCGAGGGGCCGCGTCCCGCGTAACCGGCTGCGTCTCTCCCCGCAGGAGTGGGTGGACCAGGGCTATTTCAAGGACGGCGTTTACTGCCGCAAGGCCGACAATTCGCACGGCCAGTTCTACAACTCGAAGCGGGTGGATTTTGACCTGTACACGTGATCGGCGACCGGCCTGCGACCCCCTCCCCCCCCCCTCCCGAGCCGAGGGGGCTGGACTCGAGTGTGGGGGAGCCAGGGAGGGAGGTCGGGGTGCCTACGGGTTGGGGGGGCGGGGTTAACCCCTAGCTTGCGGGGTGTGGATGTCTCGTTGTCTTTATTTTTTTTGGATTAAAATATATCTATGTCTTGTACGGTGCTGGTGCTGCCCCCTGCTGGCTGGTGTCTGTGTCACGGGGCCTGGACAGTGCCCGGCAAATGGGGATTCTCCTGCCAGCCCCCGGGGGGGGGTCAGGTCCTTGGCGTCCTGGAAACATACATAGTGCCCGTGGGCTGGGTTGTTATGGTAGGGTCTCTCGGGGAGGCAGAGCTGTTTGGCTCCGTTTGTTTTGGTAAGATCTCCTGGGAGAAGCAGGGCTCCGTGTGTTGCTTGGTTTTTGTAGGGTCTCTTGCGTTGGCTGGCTTGTTCCTGTAGGGTCTCATGAGAGCTAGGGTTTTTGTGCATGTTTTGTTTTGTTTTTGTAGGGTCTCTCATGAGCGCTTGAACACTAGGGCCTCTCTGTGTGTCGTTTTGTTATTGTAGGGTCTTACAAACGCTAGGACTGTGTGCTTCATAGACTCATAGAAGATCAGGGTTGGAAGGGACCTCAGGAGGTATCTAGTCCCACCCCCTGCTCAAAGCAGGACCAACCCCAACTAGATCATCCCAGCCAGGGCTTTGCAAATAGCAATATTGGGGCAATAGCAAATGTGGCTTTGTTTCTGAAGGGTCTTCTAAGTGTGGGGTTGTGTGTTTTGGCTGTTGTCGGGTGCTGACAACTGCTGCTTTATGATACTGTCTCTCACAAGAATAAAGGCTGTGCGTGGTGCCTTTGTTGTCGTACGGATCTTCTGTGTTATTGTAGGGTCTCCTAGTCTGTGGTTGCAATATCTAGGGCTGTGTGCGTCAGCTAATTACTGCTGGGTTCCCTACGGGGCCGGTGCGTTATTGTGGAATCTGGATTCGTGTGCTGGTTTGTTGTTGTAGGGTCTTCTGTATTGTTAGAGGGTCACCTTGTCTGTTACTGCAAGATCTGGGACTGTGTGCATGTCAGTCTATTATTGGGGGTGCAAAACCATTCCCAGAGAGTCGTTATCAAGGATTCACAGTCAGGCTGGAAGGATGTAACGAGTGGGGTCCCGCGGGGATCGGTTCTGTTCAATATCCTCATTAATGATTTCGGTCATGGCCAAGAGAGAACACTGATAAAGTTTGCGGACGATACCAAGCTAGGAGGGGTTGCGAGTGCTCTGGAGGACAGGATTAAAATTCAAACGCTCTGGACAAACCGGAGAAATGGTCTGAGGTCAATAGGATGAAATTCAATAAGGACAAATGCAAAGAACTCCACTTAGGAAGGAACAATGAGTTGCACATTTACACAACGGGAAATGAGTGCCTAGGAAGGAGAACTGTGGAAAGGGATCTGGGGGTCAGAGCGGATCACAAGCTAAACATGAGTCGACAGTGTAACGCTGTTGCAAAAAAAGCAACATCATTCTGGGCTGTCTCAGCAGGAGTGTTGTAAGCAAGACAGGAGAAGGAATTCTCCCGCTCTGCCCCGCGCTGATACGCAATCAGCTGGGGTATTGTGTCCAGTTCTGGGCGCCACCTTTCGGGAAGGATGTGGACACATTGGAGAGAGCCCAGAGAAGAGCAGCCAAGACAATGAACGGTCTAGAAAACACGAGCTGTGAGGGAAGATTGAAAACACTGGGTGTGTTTAGTCTGGAGGAGAGAAGACCGAGAGGGGACATGAGAACAGTTTTCAAGGACATAAAAGGTTGTTACAAGGAGGAGGGAGACTAATTGTTCTCGTTAACCTCGGAGGATCGGACAAGACGCAATGGGTTTAAATTGCAGTAAGGGAGGTTTAGGTTGGACATTAGGAAAAATGTCCTGTCCGGGTGGTTAAGCACTGGGATGGGCTAGATCAGCCTTTCTCACACTGGGGTCCGCTGACCCCACTGATTAGCTCCTCCCCCTCCGTCCCTCAGCTCCTCCCCCTCCCGCCCGGCACCTCTGGCGGCGCCGCGGGGCTAAAGCTAAGGCAGGCTTCCTAACTGCCCCGGCTCCGTGCCGCTTCCAGAAGCGGCCAGCACGTCCCTGCAGACCCTGCGGGGCAGGGGGTCTCCACGTGCTGCCCCCGCCCCGAGCGACGACTCCGCAGCTCCCATTGGCCGGGAACTGCGGCCAATGGGAGCTGTGGGGGCGGTGCTTGCGGGCAGGGGCAGCGCGCAGAGACCCCCTACCTCTCCCCCCCACTTAGGAGCCACTGCCAGAGGGATGTGCATCCAAACTCCCTCCCTCACAGAGCCTGACCCCTCCGCCACCCAAACCCCCCTCCCGCACCCAGGCTTCCTGCTCCAGCCTGGTGCAAGTGAGTGCGGGTGGGGGCGAGCGAGCGATGGAGGGCGGGGGGATGGAGGCCAAGACATTACAGTCGTGTCTAAACGACAGAGGAAAAGAGGCGGTTGGAAGCAAACGGCGTCCTTTAGAAAGTGGAAGTGAAATCTCGCGGAGGAACGTGGGCGGTGGTGAGTCAAGTGTAAACAGAAAACCAGGCCAGACCACAAGAGACTGTGAAGAGCCACCTGCCGAAGACACACACACTAACAGCAACCTTTGTTAAGTCCACGAGCAGCAGGAAGCTGCTGAAGACCCAGCGGGGCCGCGGGCCGATCGAGGTGCTGAGGGAACACTCAAGGACGATAAGGCCATTGCGGAGAAACTCGAATTCTCTGCATCGGTCTTCGCGGCTCAGGCTGGGAGGGAGACTCCCGAACCGGAGCCGTTCTTAGGTGACCCTCCCCGACGGAGGTGTCACGAGGGCAGGTTTGGGAACAAATTGATAAACGAAACCGCAAGCCGTCCCCAGGCCCAGCCGGTATCACCCGACAGTTCGGAAACCGCCGCCCGGTGCGATGGGAACTTGTCATTTAAATCCGCTTCTGTACCCGCTGGCTGGAGGAGAGCTCCAGAGGTGACCCCTACCAACGGCCCGACCGGGTCAGGCCAAAGGGCCATCCGGCCCGGTGTCCTGTCTTCCGACCGTGGCCAGTGCCGCTTGCCCGATCTTTTCTGAGATGGGGCGACCGCCTCTGCCCGCCGGATTCAAGCCGTGGGTCGTACCAGGGATGGATCGAGAGGCAACGTGATACTTTCTGTCTTCTTATCGATCCCTTTCCTAATGATTCCCCACACGCTGTTTGCTTTTGGGACGGCCGCTGCCCGGCGAGTGGATGTTTTCGGAGAGCGACCCGCAGTGACGCCCCGAGGAGACCCGGGGCAGCAAGCGGGCAGGCGCGGTTCCAGGAGGCGGCGGGGCCAGAGGGCACATCCTTCATGGAACGGCGTCACCCCGAAGGGGGGTCTCTCCCGGGGACCATGCTGAGCCGGGAGAGAGCTCGGGGCTGCTGCGTCCGCGGTAGCAGAGGATGGGAACTGGAGTCGGAGTGGAGGCGGGCCAAGAGGCCTGGCTGTGGGGAAAGTGGGGAAGGGCCCCAAGATGCCCATTCCGCAGGGATCCCCTAGATTCCCAAGTGGGCCCCGGTGTAATGGGGTGTACAACCCCGGGCATCCCCCAATGGGGTCCCCACCCTGCCGGCAGAATCTCTCTGCATGGGGGGGGGGGGGGGGCGGTGCAGGGCCACCTCTGCAGAGGACGGCTGTAATCGGGGCGGGGGGGTCACCCAGAGACCCCAAAGACCCAGGGAATCTGGGTCCAGGAGACCCCTCGACAGGTTCACAGGACGAGAGGAAGCCGGCCGGTAACCAGGCGCGGAGGAAGGAACTTACGCTTGGGACGTGAACTCTTTCAAACTGGATCCGGACTCGGTGGCAGTAACCGCCAGTGAGCGACACCGAGAGAGCCCGGATCTTGCTCCTCCCGACGGGGGCTCAGCGCCCGGGGGGGTGGTAGCTGGAAGGGGGGTCCGGGGGCCCCGGGACACGGGCGCTGAGGAGATACAGGCACGGCCGAGGTGGGCCCGGGAGAGGCAGTGCCCAGTGCAAACCTCACCCTGAGGGGGGTGGTCGGACCCCTGGGATAAGGTGCATGTAAATGGGGACCCAAGGGGGACCCCAAAGAGGTTGGGGTGCCCAATCAGCTACCAGCAGAGGTGCTGATGGGGGACGGGTCGGAGAACTGGCCAGACGGGGCCCGCTCGGCCTGACCCCGCAGGGGACGTAACACCTCCAACAAGGGGGTGAGTTACCAGGACCGGGCTTAACCGGGCTGAGACCTTGTCAGAAGGGGAAACTGAGGCACGGCCAGTGAGGGCTGGGCCCCGACCCCAGCCGCTGAATTCCAGACCTGGCCGCAGAAGGGTCCCCCCTGGACAGAGCCGGGGGCGAGACCCCGGGGCAGGATCGCAGGGAAGGAGCCCGGTGAGAGAAGTGACCAGGACGGGGCGCCCCGAGGGGAAACTGAGGGCGGCCGGTGGCCATGTCCCTCTCTAAACATCGGGGTGGGGGGTGTCCAGCGTACCCGGCTAGGGGGCTGCCGAGCGTTTACTGCCCCGGAAATTCCTCGGGCGCCGGAAAGGGGGGTCTCGGCTCGGGGCAAAGGGCCCGGTGAAGCCAGGAGCCGGCGGAAGGAGGCGAGTCGTGCCGGGGGGGCTTTGGGGCGGCCGTGGGTGTGGGGCAGGAGAAGGGGAAGGTGGGTCTCTCTCCCGAGACGGGAGCCAGCTTCATGCTGGGATCAATCCCCCGCTCTGCCCAGTGAACCCCCGACCGTCGGGCACCGGCTCTGCCCGGAGGGGCCGGGGAGGTTTCCCCTGTTCACAGCCCACGGGCGACAGCCCAGCACCCGGGGAGAGCTGAGAGTCATGCTGGGGGGTGGGGGGGGGTGAGGCGGCTGGCGTGACCCCGCTCAGCTCGGTCACAAAGGGGGGAGAGAGGTGATGGGGGGGGGGGGTTTCTTAGCGTCTTGCGTGCGTGCGGTGTGTGCCTCAGTTTCCCCGTGTGTAACGAGATGGTGGGAGAGGGTTTGTTGGTGCAGAGGACGAGGTGGGACCTCAACCGGCGGTTGGGACCCTGGTCAATGAACAGGAAATGGGGGGACACCAATGACCCAGAGACCCCCCAGCTCGGGGGGAGCACAAAGGGCTGAGGAGAGAGGACCCCCGTGACCTGACCAGCCGGTTCCAGCTGGGGGGAACAAAGGACGGAGGAGAGAGGGCCCCAGTGCTGAGGGGGGCCAGGCCCAGGGCCCTGAGAACTACCTGGGCTGGGTTCAGATGTTCAACAAACCCCCCGTGTTACGCTGGCTGAGAGTCCCTGCAGGCTGGAGGTCGGGGGGCATCGCTCCCCCTGGGGGCGGGAGCCGCGGGGGACCAGAGAGAGGGGACTCCCCCTGCCCACGGCAGAGCCGGGCCTGCGGGGAAAGCCCAGAGGTGCGATCCCAGGAGGCGGTGGGGCCAGAGGGCCTCACCCCAGCGCGCGACAGTGTGCGACCTTCATGGGGGGCTGTCAGGCCGAAGGGGGGTCACTCCCAGGGGCCGCACGGAGCCGAGGGGCACGTGGCCTGTGAGTCCGGGAGACCCCGTAACACAAGAACAGGGGTCACCCAATGAAATGAACAGGCAGCAGGTTTAAAACAAACAGAAGGACATAATTCTTCACCCAACAGACGGTTAACCTGTGGAACTCCTTGCCAGAGGATGTTGTGGCGGCAAAGACTATAACAGGGCTCAAAAAAGAACTAGGTAAGTTCATGGCCGACAGGTCCATCAGCCATGCTGTCAGCCAGGCTGGGCGGGGATGGTGTCCCCTAGCCTCTGTTTGCCAGGGGCCGGCAATGGGCGCAGGGGATGGATCACTTGGTGATTCCCTGTTCTGTTCAGTCCCTCCTGGCTCCCAGCTTCCCCTGCTCTAACCACTAGACCCCCCCCCTCCCAGAGCTGGGGAGAGAACCCAGGAGTCCTGGCTCCCAGCCCCCCCCCGTTCTCACCCACTACAGCAGAAGGTCCCGGAGCTGTGAACTTCCTCCCAACAGTGCCCTATGTGTGTGTGTGTAGGTGGGGGGTGACTCAGCAGTTGGGGGTGGGGAGCTGCAGGGGGGACATGAAGGGTTAACTGAGGAGCTGGGGGGGGGGGCACTGGGGGGAAGTGACTCCAGGCAGCGGAAAGGCCGGACCACATCCGTCCCTGCAGCCGGAGATAAATAACCCGCCCCACGCCGGCCCCATAGTGACACCAGGGCCTCCTCTGCCCCACAGCACCCCCTGCCCTGCCCCATGGCCCCCGCCCCACAGCCCCCCCGCTGAGACCCCTGCCCCATGGTACCCTCCACCCCAAAGTGCCCCTGCTGAGCCCCCTGCCCTGCCCCATGGCCCCCGCCCCACAGCGCCCCCCGCTGAGACCCCTGCCCCATGGTACCCTCCACCCCACAGCCCCCCTGCTGAGCCCTCTGCCCTGCCCCATGGCCCCCGCCCCACAGCGCCCCCCGCTGAGACCCCTGCCCCATGGTACCCTCCACCCCACAGCCCCCCGCTGAGACCCCTGCCCCATGGTACCCTCCACCCCACAGTGCCCCTGCTGAGCCCCCTGCCCTGCCCCATGGCCCCCGCCCCACAGCGCCCCCTGCTGAGACCCCTGCCCCATGGTACCCTCCACCCCACAGTGCCCCTGCTGAGCCCCCTGCCCTGCCCCATGGCCCCCGCCCCACAGCGCCCCCTGCTGAGACCCCTGCCCCATGGTACCCTCCACCCCACAGCCCCCCCGCTGAGACCCCTGCCCTGCCCCATGGCCCCCGCCCCACAGCGCCCCCTGCTGAGACCCCTGCCCAATGGTACCCTCCACTTCACAGCCCCCCCGCTGAGACCCCTGCCCTGCCCCATGGCCCCCGCCCCACAGCGCCCCCTGCTTAGACCCCTGCCCCATGGTACCCTCCACCCCACAGCCCCCCCGCTGAGACCCCTGCCCCATGGTACCCTCCACCCCACAGTGCCCCTGCTGAGCCCCCTGCCCTGCCCCATGGCCCCCGCCCCACAGCGCCCCCTGCTTAGACCCCTGCCCCATGGTACCCTCCACCCCACAGTGCCCCTGCTGAGCCCCCTGCCCTGCCCCATGGCCCCCGCCCCACAGCGCCCCCTGCTGAGACCCCTGCCCCATGGTACCCTCCACCCCACAGTGCCCCTGTTGAGACCCCTGCCCTGCCCCATGGCCCCCGCCCCACAGCGCCCCCTGTTGAGACCCCTGCCCTGCCCCATGGTACCCCCCTGCCCCACAGCGTCCCCTGCTGAGACCCCTGCCCTGCCCCATGGTACCCCCCTGCCCCACAGCGCCCCCTGCCCTTCCCCACGGCCCCCGCCCCACAGCGCCCCCTGCTGAGCCCCGGCCCCCCGGCGGCGCCCCCTAGCGGCAGTCGGCGCTGCGCGCTCGGGCTGTCCCTGGGCTCCCCGGTGAGCCCTGGTCCCATGTCGGGTGAGGCAAGGGACGGAAATGAGTCCGCACTACGGGACCCACAGCCCGGCGTGGGGCGGGGAGACGTGATGGCGCCGGGCCCCGAACTAGGACCGCTGCTCCTGGCGCTGCTCTGGCTGAGCCTCCTGCGAGGTGCCGGGGGCTGCGGGTCGGGAGTGAGGGGCACCGGCAGAGCTGGGGGGCAGGGCTGGGCTAGCAGGGGCTGCGGGTCGGGAGTGAGGGGCACCGGCAGAGCTGGGGGGCAGGGCTGGGCTAGCAGGGGGCTGCGGGGTCGGGTGTGAGGGGCACCGGCAGAGCTGGGGTGCAGGGCTGGGCTAGCAGGGGGCTGCGGGTCGGGGTGAGGGGCACCGGCAGAGCTGGGGGGCAGGGCTGGGCTAGCAGGGGGCTGCGGGTCCGGAGTGAGGGGCACCGGCAGAGCTGGGGGGCAGGGCTGGGCTAGCAGGGGGCTGCGGGGCGGGAGTGAGGGGCACCGGCAGAGCTGGGGGGCAGGGCTGGGCTAGCAGGGGGCTGCGGGGCGGGAGTGAGGGGCACCGGCAGAGCTGGGGGGGCAGGGCTGGGCTAGCAGGGGCTGTGGGTCGGGAGTGAGGGGCACCGGCAGAGCTGGGGGGCAGGGCTGGGCTAGCAGGGGCTGTGGGGTGGGAGTGAGGGGCACCAGCAGAGCTGGGGGGCTGGGCTGGGCTAGCAGGGGGCTGCGGGTCGGGAGTGAGGGGCACCAGCAGAGCTGGGGGTCAGGGCTGGGCTAGCAGGGGCTGTGGGGTGGGAGTGAGGGGCACCAGCAGAGCTGGGGGGCTGGGCTGGGCTAGCAGGGGGCTGCGGGTCGGGAGTGAGGGGCACCAGCAGAGCTGGGGGCAGGGCTGGGCTAGCAGGGGGCTGCGGGTCGGGAGTGGGGGGTCACCGGCAGAGCTGTGGGGCAGGGCTGGGCTAGCAGGGGCTGCGGGTCGGGAGTGAGGGGCACCGGCAGAGCTGTGGGGCAGGGCTGGGCTAGCAGGGGCTGCGGGTCGGGAGTGAGGGGCACCGGCAGAGCTGGGGGGCAGGGCTGGGCTAGCAGGGGCTGCGGGTCGGGAGTGAGGGGCACCGGCAGAGCTGGGGGGCAGGGCTGGGCTAGCAGGGGGCTGCGGGTCGGGAGTGAGGGGCACCGGCAGAGCTGGGGGGGGGAGCCCAGGGGGCTGCGGGTCGGGAGTGAGGGGCACCGGCAGAGCTGGGGGGCAGGGCTGGGCTAGCAGGGGGCTGCGGGTCGGGAGTGAGGGGCACCGGCAGAGCTGGGGGGGGGAGCCCAGGGGGCTGCGGGTCGGGAGTGAGGGGCACCGGCAGAGCTGGGGGGGCAGGTCTAGCAGGGGCTGCGGGTCGGGAGTGGGGGGCACCGGCAGAGCTGGGGGGGGGAGCCCAGGGGGCTGCGGGTCGGGAGTGAGGGGCACCGGCAGAGCTGGGGGGGCCCCAGGCCCCTGGGCGGTAGCTCTCACCCCTGGTCCCTGGTTCCTGTTTTCGTTCCGGTTCTCGTTCTCATCCTCGGGGGGCTTCTTTTTTCTGGTGTTTTTGGGGGGTTTCTGTGTAAATTCCCCGCCCCCGGGACTCCACATGCGCCGGTTTCCCCTCCCCCCCAGGGGGCTATTTCCCCCCCCTCTTGTTTCCCTTCTGCCCAGGGCTCATTCGGGGGGGTGGGCAGAGCCAGGCAGCTGTGGGGGATGGGGGGCTGTGAGCTCTGGGGAAGGGAGCCAGCGACCCCCCCCACCTCCATCCTTCCGTTCCTCCCCCACACCTCTCCCGTGCGTCTGCCCCGCCCCCAGACAGCTGCCTGCCTGTCTGGTCCCCCCCCGCCAGTGCCCCAGTGCTGCGAGCTTCCCCCAGCAGTGCCCTGCCGCTCTGCCCCCCCCAGGTCCGGCCCCGTCCCAGGCCTTCAGCATCGAGACCCAGAATCTCACCGTCTTCGAGGGCGCGGCCGAGGCGCAGTTCGGCTACCGGGTGGTCCAGATGCGCTCGAAGGGCAGCGCCTGGTGAGAGCCCCCGGCCCGGGCGGGGCTGGGAGCCCGGACTCCTGGGTTCTCTCCCCAGCTCTGGGAGGGGAGTGGGGGCTGGTGGGTCAGAGCAGGGCGGGCTGGGAGCCAGGACTCCTGGGTTCTCTCCCCAGCTCTGGGAGGGGAGTGGGGGCTGGTGGGTCAGAGGCAGGGCGGGCTGGGAGCCAGGACTCCTGGGTTCTCTCCCAGTTCTGGGAGGGGAGTGGGGGCTGGTGGGTGAGAGCAGCGGGGGCTGGGAGCCAGGACTCCTGGGTTCTCTCCTGGCTCTGGGAGGGGAGTGGGGGCTGGTGGGTGAGAGCAGCGGGGGCTGGGAGCCAGGACTCCTGGGTTCTCTCCCTGGCTCTGGGAGGGGAGTGGGATCAGAGCCCCCCCCCAATCCTGTCTGTACCCATCTCTCCCCAGGCTGGTGGTAAGCGCCCCCCTGGCGGGGAACGGGACGGGGGCCCTGTATCGCTGCTCCTATCATGGGGGGACCTGTCAGCCCGTCCCCCTCCCCGGTAAGTGAGGAGCGCATGGTGGGGTCTCTGCCCCCCAGTATATCTTGTGAGGGCGGGGGAGGGGGCTAGGTGGGATATTGGGGATGCCTGGCGGGGGAGGGGGCTAGGTGAGATATTGGGGATGCGGGGTGGGGGGGGAAGGGGAATCTCTCTCTCACGCTCTCTCTGTCCCGTCTCCCCCCCAGACACTCCCCCGGTCTCCCTGGGGCTGGCGCTCGCCTCCGACGAGATCTCCGGGTCCCGCATCATCGTGAGTCACCCCCGGACCCCGATATCAGGCAGGGCGGTCCTGGGGGGGGGTTAAGGAGGGGAGGGGCTGTGGGGTGGAAGAGAAGAGGAGGCCATCCGCCATAGGGGGTGCACAGGGTGGAGGGGGAAGGGCAGAGAGCGATGGGGGAGGGGCCAAGGGAGGTGAGGGAGGGGTGCAGGTGAGTTCAGGAGACGGGGTGCTGTGGCGGGGGAGGCAATTGTGGGGGAGGGGCACAGGATGGGGAGGAGGAGGGAGTTGTGGGGGGAGGGAGGGGCTCAGGAGTGGGGGAGGGGTGCAGGATGGGGAGGGGGAGGGAGTTGTGGGGGGAGGGAGGAGCTCAGGAGTGGGGAGGGATGCAGGATGGGGAGGGGGAGGGGAGTTGTGGAGGGAGGGAGGAGCTCGGGATTGGGGGAGGGATGCAGGATGGGGAGGGGGAGGGAGTTGTGGAGGGAGGGAGGAGCTCGGGAGTGGGGGAGGGAGGCAGGATGGGGAGGGTGTTGTGGGGGGAGGGGTGCAGGAGTGGGGGACCCCCCCGGGTGACCCCCTTTCTCCCCCAGGCCTGCGGCCCCCGGCTCCAGCAGCGCTGTGAGGAGATCGTGTATCTGCAGGGGCTCTGCTACGTGTGGGGGGCTGGGAGCGCCCCCCCCAGGCCCTGCGCCCGGCCGGCCAAGGTGGGGGCAGGGCTGGGGGTGCAGCTGGTTGGGGGGGGCTGAGAGGGGTGAGATGGGGAACTGAGGGGGTGAGGCAGGCCGGGGGGCGGGTCAGTGGGGGGTGATGCTGGCCGGGGGGCGGGTCTGTGAGGGGGTGATGCTGGCCGGGGGGCGGTCGGTGGGGGGGGGTGATGCTGGCCGGGGGAGCGGGTCGGTGGGGGGGTGATGCTCGCCGGGGGGGTGGGTCAGTGGGGGGGTGATGCTGAGCCGGGGGGGTGGGTCAGTGGGGGGGTGATGCTCGCCGGGGAGGGTGGATTTGTGTGTGTGTGGGGGGGTGATGCTGAGCCGGGGGGGGTGGGTCAGTGGGGGGGTGATGCTGGCCGGGGGGCGGGTCTGTGGGGGGGGGGTGATGCTCGCCGGGGAGGGTGGATTTGTGTGTGTGTGTGGGGGGGTGAGGCTGAGCCGGGGGGGGGGGGCTGATCTCTTTCCCTTCCCCCCCCCAGAGTGCATTTCGGGGTGGACGTGGCGATTTTGTACGACGACTCCCACAGCATCCAGCCGCCCCGACTTCCAGCTCATGAAGCAATTCATCCTGACGCTGCTCCGCGCCCTGGAGGGGCCCCGCGTGCAGGTGGGGGCCCGTCCCCCCGGCCCCCCGGCCCCGCGCCGTGTGTCCGTCAGTCTGTGCACGCGTTGGGGGGGTGGGGGAGCCGCCGCGACAATCTGCTCTTTTAAACAATCTCCTCCCCTTCCCCCCCTTGCTGCCCCCTTACACCCCCCCCCCAGGTCGCCGTGGTCCAGTTCTCCTCCGACATCAACCACGTCTTCACCTTTGCCGACTACGCCGCGAAGGGCCGGGCGGCCGCGGCCGAGGACCTGGTGGCCTTCGCCCATCTGAAGGGGAACACGCGCACCCCCTCGGCCATCCTCTTCGTGGTGTGAGTGACCCCGCCGGGGCCGGGAGGGGGGGCAGCTGGGGTTCCCCCGGCCCCCGCCCCCGCGCTGACCCTGCCCACTCTCCCCGCAGAGACCAGACCTTCGCCCCCAAGAACGGCGCCCGGCCCGACGCCAAGAAGCTGCTGGTGGTGCTGACCGACGGGCAGTCCACCAACGACAGCACCGTGTTCCCCAGGGCCATCCGGGCGGCCGACGGCATAGGGCTGATCCGCTACGCCATCGGGGTACGACGTGGGGGGGGGGGAGCTGGCAAGGGAGCCGGAGAGTCCTGCCGTGTGCTGGGCGCCGACAAAACGCTCGGGGTCCTCCAGCGTTCTCGGTTGTGGAGGCTCCTGGAAGGTTCCCGCGGTTCTGGGGAGACCTTAAAGGTTTTGGGGTTTTAAGCCGTTCTGGTGGGTCCTTAGCGGTTTGGGGAACCGAGAGGTTCTTTAAAGGTTCTAGTGTCTGAGAAGTTCAGGGAGGTTCTGATTGGTTCCCGAGAGGTTCTGGGAGGTTTCTGGAGGTTTCTGGAGGTTCAGGGAGGTTCTGGAGGTTCCCGAGAGGTTCTGGAGGTTCCTGAGAAGTTCTGGGAGGTTTCTGGGGGTTCTGGGAGATTCTGAAGGTTCCTGAGAGGTACTGGGAGGTTCTGATTGGTTCCCGAGAGGTTCTGGAGGTTCCGAGAGGTTCTGGGAGGTTCCCGAGACGTTCTGGGAGGTTTCTGGAGGTTCCTGAGAGGTTCCCGAGAAGTTCTGGAGGTTCCTGAGATGCTCTGGGAGGGTTTCTGGAGGTTCTGGAGGTGCTCTGAGGTTCTGGAGGTTCCTGAGAGGTTTCTGGGAGGTTTTGGGGGGGTTCCAGGAGGTTCTGGAGGTTCCTGAGAGGTACTCGGAGGTTTTGATTGGTTCCCAAGAGGTTCTGGAGATTACCAAGAAGTTCTGGGAGGTTCCTGAGAGGTTCTGGGAGATTTCTGGAGGTTCTGGGAGGTTCTGGGAGATATCTGGAGGTTCCTGGGAGGTTCCTGGGAGGTTCTGGGAGGTTCCTGAGAGGTTCTGGGAGATTTCTGGAGGTTCTGGGAGATTTCTGGAGGTTCCGGGAGGTTCTGGAGGATGCTAACGAGCTTTGGGAATCCACTGAAGGGTTTTGGGTCCTCAGACGTTCTGGAGGGCCCGTCATGTTTCCGTTGTCTGGGTTTTTTGAAAGTTCTGGCTTCCCAAAGGTTCTGGAGGCTCTTTGAAGGTTTTGGGTTCCAGGAGGATCTGGAATATGCAAACACGGTTCTGGAGGTCCTTCAAAGTTCCAGGCCCTGAGAGGTTCTGGAGGATGCTAGGATGGTCCTGGAGGCAGTCGGTGTTTTTAGGTCGCGAGCGGTTCCTCAAAGGTTTTGGGTTCCTGCAGTGATCCAGGGGTTCCTTAAAGGTTCTGGAGCAGAAATGAGGAGCTTGGGAGAGTGCCAGAGAGTCCCGGGAGGGAGGGATGGGACTCTGGATTGGGGTTTGGATAGGCCGAGGCAGAGCTCTGAGGGGGAGGGGCTGGAAGGGTTCTGGTGGATGAGGAGGTTCAGGGCGGGGGTATAGATGGATCTGGAAGGGTTTGTTGGTATCTGAGGCATTCTGGGGATTTGTGGGCGGTTCTGGATAGTTCTGGAGGATGCTGGGGAGGTTCTGGGTGTTGGTGATGGGTCTGTGGGGTTCTGTGGGTCCTAGGAGGTTCCGGTTGGTTCTGGCGCATGGTGGGGGGCTCTGGAGAACACTGGGCAGTGTCTGCACATGTGTGAGGGGTCTCCGGGGGTTCTAGTTCGTTCTAGAGCATGGTGGGGGGTTCTGGAGGACCCATCGGGGGGTTCTGTGTTAGGGTGCTTGGCCTGTGGGTTTCTGCGGGGGTCTGGAGCCCGTTTCTGGAGGTCTCTCTCCCCCCTGTCTCCCCGGCTCCAGGTGGGCGAGGCGTTCTCCAAGGCCGACGCACGCGAGGAGCTGCTCACCATCGCCTCGCGGGCCGAGAACGTCTTCCAGGTCGGGAGCTTCTCCGCCTCAGCACCATCCAGGAGCAGCTACGCGAGAAGATCTTCGCTATCGAAGGTGCGGGGCCCACACAGATCCTCCTCCAGCCCGGACGCCTGGGTCCCATTCCCTGCCCTGGCCTCTGGGAGTGCTGGGGTGGGGAGCGCCCCTACCCGGACACCTGGGTCCCATTCCCCACTTCAGTGTCTGGGAGTGCTGGGGGAGCGCCCCTACCCGGACACCTGGGTCCCATTCCCCACCTCAGTGTCTGGGAGTGCTGGGGGGAGCGCCCCTACCTGGACGCCTGGGTCCCATTCCCCACCTCGGTGTCTGGGAGTGCTGGGGGGAGCGCCCCTACCCGGACGCCTGGGTCCCATTCCCCACCTCAGTGTCTGGGAGTGCTGGGGGGAGCACCCCTACCCGGACGCCTGGGTCCCATTCCCCACCTCAGTGTCTGGGAGTGCTGGGGAGGAGTGCCCCTACCCGGACACCTGGGTCCCATTCCCCACCTCGGTGTCTGGGAGTGCTGGGGTGGAGAGTGCCTTTACCTGGACGCCTGGGTCCTGTGCCCACCTCGGTGTCTGGGAGTGC